>JBBYHK010000017.1:813995-833262 GCA_038382065.1 Adansonia grandidieri | reverse complement strand
AATTAGAAAATGGGTTGGGTAATGTTTGGGTTGATTCATTTTTAAACAAAGCTCATACATTTATCAAAATTATTTTTTTAATCTAATATTTATATTCAAATTCTCTCAAGAGTCTTTGAGCTTGATCAAAAAAATTCGATATTGAAAAGGTGTGCTCCCAAATTATTTGGTTCTCCAGCATTGTTTTTTTGAGTTGCAAACTCCGAAATCAGTATGAATTTGCCGATTATTGTGCATTTTCTTGGGCATTGATATTTGGATCAAAATTATAATTTTGGAACGTATATTGCATACGCACACAATGCAAAACGAAGGCTAAACCAACACATCCATGGCTGTACGTTATTGCTACGTATACTTTAAAGAAAAATGGGCGGGGGGGGGAGCATTTCCCAGTTGACAAGGCTACTCGCTTTGCGAGGGTTGGAGGAGATTCGTCGTGATCTTCCGATCACCTGTAAATTTGACAATCCCCCGCGGCACACGCATCTGTAAGCATGTGCTATAGGGGACATTCAGCTGGAAAAATATAATATGCAAGTAGAATGAAACAGATGGGGATAATTCATTACTCCTCGTGATTGCAAAACTGAATTTAATTTCGTTCAGATATCTCAATACTACAACTCAGCAACTGTATATATAATAATATATAATATAGTATTTATTAGTTTTCCATTTGTTGTCAATTAATTAATTCTGTGCAGGCTAGCTGCTTTCCAAGGTCATTGAAGTGTAGAGATCTTGTTGTTGAGGCCGATATCGATGCCATTGTAAGCAATGGGAGCATACATCCATAGATCATCAGAGCTTAAAAGCTGCAAATCATGCAAAAAAGGGGCAGGTTGATGTTAGTAAATGACTTAAAATCATAATTTGTTTTAATTAAGGTTCTTATTTAATCCAATTTTTTCTCAGTTACCTTGATTTGTAGCTGCAAAAACTTCACATAATGAACAGCCTCTTCAAGCATTGTGCTGATATCAACCTGTATTATCATCAATGAAACATATATATGAGTTTCAGAACCTTTTATTTCTTTGCTCTTAAATGTTAAAGTAATATAAACCTCATATATATATATATATATATATGGAAGCATAGTATTGCTTAATTACCTTTGTTCCATTGGGGACAAGGTTTTGCAAAATTCTCAATCTTTCATTGATCCTCTCTCTTCTTTTCTGCAATAATCAAGAAGAAATATTTAGATACATCTCGATCGGAAAATGAATCATGTAGCTAGCTAGGCTAGCTGGTCAGAAATTCTTACCCTTGCATAGAGACTCTGGGGATCAGTTGCTGACCCTCTACTGGCTCTTGTCTTTCCATTCGAGTTAAGAGCTTGAGAAGCTTTGGAAACTGAGGTTGCCACCCCATTAGTGTCCTGAGAAACATTGTCGTCCTCTGAACTACAGGTTATGCTAGAACTCTGTCCCTCCAAAACAATGCTATACTCTCCTTCATTGCCATTTAAATTGTTCTTCCCTTTCTTTTTCGAGTTCTGCACATGCTTATAAACTTTTGGTGCCTGCATTTTCAAACCATGAATTAGAACCACTATTTGTATAAATATATGATTGAGAATAAGAATAACCTGGTGGATTAACAGCTTAAAGTTCTTGCTTTTCTCTTACATCTTTCAAAACCCGAGGTCTTTTCTTTGTATTCTCAGTTGAAATGCTATTGATTTTACCCCCTTCAGCATGCAATTCCAGCGCATCAAACTTCCTCTTGACTAGCAACTCGTTAGCAAGCACAACATTAGCTGTTTGCTGGCTAGCAGCATCTAATTTTCCTAAGCAGTCAGTGCTCAAATCTTCAACGACATTAACTGCGGCTTCCATTGCAATGTTTGAGAATGCTAGGGGAAACGAGTTGGGAAATTTATCGCTCAGCCCACCAATGTCCATTGGAACATCCGAGGACATAGTTAGATCATTTGTTAGGGCAATATGATAAGAACCATTAAGATGGTAGGTTTCAAGAGAATTGCTGTGAAAGTCAGAGTGTAGAGCATTGCAAGAATACAACAAACTCTCATTGACCTCAGTAATGCTCATATTGGCTTCAGGATTGGGACTCGACGAATTTATAAAGCTCAACCCCTCAGCGTGCTCCGAAGGAAAGGAAAACTGTGTCAAATCAAGCTGATCTTCAGCGAAGAACATTTTGTTAAATGAATCCCACTCTCCATCAGGAAATGCTGTAAGCGACTCCATATCTGATCTCTTGTAAATTGAGAAAAGCCTTCGGAGAAAATAGGGAGAGGGGGCTTGGTTTATCTGATACTTGCTAACTGAAGCTCTTAAGAAGTTGCTTGAGTTTAGCAAAAACCAGCAGACATATTTATACCTCTAAACCCTAAATAAGAATGTTAGCAAGGATTGACCTACATTAGTTTATTGAGTTCTTAATTCCAAATCATTATTCTGTTACTAATCCAGGAGTCCACTGTGGGGCCAAAACCAGGCAAAATACAACTCATAAGATGGCCAAGTTCATGAATTGATAGATTAAACTAATGCAGAGGGTTCAATGACCCTTAAACACCTTGGACCTGATAAAGTTCGAATAAAAATCATTAAGAGGTGACTAACTGTGATTGATTACTCATTAAACAGGTTATTATAGTGGACCTGCTGAGGCGGCAAGGAGAATGAAGCACGCGCAAGACTCCTCTTAGTTTCCCGCATTTTTGAAATGTCAGAACGTGGGAGTCTTCCCTTGAATATAATAAGCATGAGGAATGTTAGCAGATCAAACAAAAAAAAAAAAAAATTGTAGCAAAAGAGGACGGCCAGATCGTGGGAAATGAGTATGACGTTCTTTAAAAGGAACTTAAAAGTCTGACACGGTAACCGCAAAACTCGTTCCCTGTCCTAGATGAGCAACTGGCATGAACCAAACAGTTGTTGCTTTGCTTTAATCCTTTTAACTTTTACGAAATTATCGAATATTATACATTTGGTTAGAGTTTAGACTGATACAAAGCCATCTCTTCACAACTCAGTTTTGACAGTTCAAATCCTATCCTCATTACATAAATTAAAGAAACTTAGCATAACAATCCCCCGAACCATTGCCAAGGGAAATTCATATGCATCAAGCTTTCTAATAATATTGCGGCCCCGAAACTAAGCTATGATCAATTGATAAAACCAGGACCAGAGACTGAATTTTCATCTTAACTCGTTCATCAAGTGGCTTTCACTAGAAGCCTAGAAGAAAAATATCAAATGAAGAGACTATTTGAAAACAGTAGTTTTATATTATACATTACTTCAGTCTCAGCCTGTTAATTACTCTCATCTCTGTTATCCAAACTTATTCGAATATAAGTAACTCCAAGTATATTTAATACTTAATAAAAAAATTAAATATGCTCATATGAGATATATATTTGTGTCCAATATATTTACCCGAATATGTGTAACTTACTTTCGTGGCCAATAGCTGCACTAAAAGCATGCACATGATGAAAAGGTTCTAACTATAAACCATGTGAAAGTTCTAACTAAGATGCAAAGTATTCCCCAAAAGACGATTAAATCCCCAAACGGCCATTTATTTTGGAGCATCTTTTTTCCGTGTTTATATTTTACAAGGAAAATGTCATTGAATTCTTTGCATAGTTTCAGGAAATCAACTCCCATTATCCCTAAAAGAAAACAAAGGAAGATCTTTGTTCAGATTTTGTTTAAAAGGCAAACTAGAGATATACAGATAAGTAACTTCGTTAGAAATTCAAAAAAGAAAAGAAGATTCCGTGAAAGCTGAAGCACAATATCTATGAAGAAAAGATAATACATGGGTACATTAATCCATTAGATTACCTGAACAAAGCCATAAAACACACTTTCGAAATTATTGTACCTTGGCCCCCTGTGATTCCGCCGGAACTCTCGTTAACAAACTGACGTGTCAGACAGAGACCATTTTTGAGGGTTTTTTTTTCTTCAAGAAAAATTATTTTCTTGCTTTGAAGGAAAAGTTTCGATAAGGTTTTTGGTGTTCGGTTTTCTTTCGAACTTGCACCGGCCATTGCACGATATCTGGAAATTTTAAAGGAACAAAATCCAGAAATAGTTAGCCGTGGTGGGATTTTTTGACTTGTCAAAATCTGATTTTATTCTTCATTTGGAATCTAGAATTAGCTGTTCCTCACTTTCTACACTTCCCTGATAATCATAACGATTAATTTTATTACAATTTTTTTCTTCCTTTATTTCTTCTTCGTTTTTCGGAATCAAAAAATGGCAAAGCAATATAGTACAGCTTGTTTAATTCATGTCTTATCAAACTACCAACGAACATATAATTTGGCACCATCTTCAAATTCTTCATCTACCGCCCATTGGCTACCCCATGCTCTTAATTCAGCCACCTGTCGATTTGCTACTTTTTTTCACATTAAAAAGAAGAATCTATCACGGTTAATCCGGTTGATTGAAAGTAAGATTTCATTTCCTAATCAATCCAGATTTGCTTCTTACGAAAGTACTTCAAAAAAACTTTTGAATGCACCATATACGAAAGAATATAATCTTAAAAGAAAAGAAAAGATAAACAAAACTTTGATATACTCCTAATCATATTAAAAAATTTTGCGAAATTCTCGAGCAGTTCATTCCCATTATTAAAACAATCAACACTACTTATAAAGTACAAGAAAAATTTTATAGGATGGTAAAGGTAAGTGAATTGTGAAATATCATTAACTTAGATGATATTATCTTATTAAAAATAAATTATCGATAATTATTATTAAGATTTATATTTATTATATTGAAAGTGTATATATTTATACTTTAATAATAAATCAAATAATTTAACTTATTAAAAATAAAGCTATTTATATTTATTTTTAATAATTTTTAATAAAGTTACATAATTTAGTTTATGTATAATTATATATACTATCAATATATTAAATATAAATCTTTATTATTAAAAACTTTTAATAAAATAATATAATCTAATCTATTACTAATATATAAATATATACACATATCAAATATAACCCTTTATGTGTATGGAAGCTGGCCGACTTCATTTGACAAAGATGAAAGAGTTTTTTTTTTTTTTTTGGATATTAATCCTAACTATATAATTTAATTAAGAATTAATTAGTTATAGTCATGTATATTTAAGTATTTTCATGTACTATATATATATATATTATATTATAATAAGAGGGCTAAGTCTGCAAGAGAATAGCGTGTGAAAATTAATATTATCTCTTTGAGAAGCCACGTTAACGTGGGTCGTCGTGGTTGGTAAAACTATGCTTTCTTCATCGACAACATCATCAGCATAAAAACTTGAATGCATGGGCCAGTGTCTGTCCGCGTTTATAACAAAAGTTTAATTTGTTTTTGCGGTCTATTCTAAATAAGGTAGTAAGTATCGTATTGATAGTTATATTATTTTTATTTTAGTATAGATATATATTGATATCAGTATATTTTATTGTATCATTTCAAGTTTATCAGAGTTTAAATATTTTTAATTTATATATATATAAATTTTTTTTAAAATATGAAATAAATGAGATTAAGTAAATTTTATATATTAAATATTCATCAATTATATATAATGTTCTAAAGAAAACTTCACAAATATAAGAAAATCAATATCAGTTAAGTAGTAAAGTTAAAATTTTTTAATGATCATTAAATTTATGATTAATTATGTTTAATATTCATCAAATTTATGAGTAATTATGCATAATATTCATCAAATTTAAGATCAATATTGGTTTAACTTTTTTTACAAGCTTATATTATGTACCAACCGGTACAGCTATTTTTGGCCGGTACCACCGAAACAGACCGGTACCTACCGGTACAAACCGAAACCAAGATCGAAACGAAATCAACTATCGCCGGTACCGTTATATATAAAAATCGATATGTACCGATCGATACGATTGGTACCGATATGATACCGATAACACTTATTCTAAACCATAAGGCCTAATTGAACATCAATGTTTCATCATCAGGTGGTCAGAGGGCATTTAGAAGAACGATAAGGTATATAATTTCGTGATAATTTCAATATCAAATTTTTTATTCAGAAAAAAAAAAAAAAGTATGCTATGCTCAGTCGTATCTGAATTACATGTTTGTTTATCACTTGTCAAAACAAATGAAGTAAATGCTGATTCCAACCAAATCTATTAGAACTCTAATTTCCTCCGCTCATTCTTTTTTTGCCGATCGGAATAATTTACCTAACCAAATATATAGTAATCGGAGTGTGTCTGAATCCGCAGAAGTATCATCTTGGACTTGAAGGAGTTGTTTTAAAATTTTTCTACTTGTCTATGTTACTTCAATTTGAATCGAGTATTAGATTCAATTATATATTTACTACGTATATGTTTAATTTTTTACATTTTTTTTATATACAAAGTATGATATTTCATGTTGATCATATATTGGATACAAATATTTTTTTAAAAAATAAAAAAAAATCTGAATAACACAAATATCGGCAAATATAGCACCGGCTACCAGCTACCACAAATAAGATGAAAAATGACAAAAATCAACTTCACCTGAGAGTTAAAGAGCAGCTAGCACCAATGTAATCTGCTTCTGAATATATATATATATATATATATATATATATATATATATATAAAACCAAAATTCAGTTCAAAATTTTTTTTACTCTGACTAAACAAAGCAATAAAATACAAACCAAAATCATGAAAATATTGAAAATCAATGAAAAAAATAACAAAAATAAAGTCAAGATATCACCCAAAAAAATTAAAATTAAAATGAAGTCAATATACTAGAAGCCAGTTTTTTGCTTTCATGTTGATATATGTATATATATATATATATATGCTTAATTAGTTTCTCTCAGTCTTTAAATAAAAGGGTCTATATAGCTCATATACATATATATTACTTATCATGAGGGGAAAAAAATTCTGCTTCAATTAGAAAGGACAATACAAAATGGCCTTCCTAAGCATTTTTATGTATATTAATTCTTGATATTATTACTTTTTAAGGAAAAAAAAGTTTATATAGTCTTTAAAATTTATTTAATTATTTTTATACATCTGTCTTATCTTTTGCTTGTAATTATTAAACTAAAAAAGTCAATGCTCATTGAATTTATTTATTCTTTTAATTGCATATAATTATACTTAAAAAATGATAAACTAATAAAATGTCAACTTTTTAGTATTAAATGTAGAATTAGTTCATGGGAATTATGGAAATTAATCCCAGAGGTAGAATGATTAATCAAATAATAATGAAACAAAAAGGGACCACTTTTGTACCTAAAAATAACCCAAGAAAATGATAATAATGGGCCGCATCCAAATTAAGTCCTTAACAGTCTTCAACTCTTTTTATTTTTTGGTGGGGGGAGTTGGCTGACTAAAATGAGTAATACAATATTAGGTTTGCTTGTTGTTCATATACACACACAACCGAGAAGAAAATTGCTTGGTTTTGTTTAATACATCTTTTATTTAGAAAAAAAATGAAAAAGAAAAAGTTAATAAAATGGTTGGGAAAAGCATGCGGCATGCTGCTGCCGCGTGCATGAAGAAACTATAGTTGAGTGGACTTTTTGTAGAGCATAATTGTACTTCTCTTTGAATAGGCGTTCCCATAATTCTGCTCTTGAAAGTAAACCAATACTTCATTATTTGTTGTAATTCTTGTTTACTAAGGAAAAAAATTAATAATATTTTTATTTTGATTACAGCTATTTCCTAATATTAATTTGTTACAAAAACGAAATATTACCTATTTCATGCGGCAACATAGGATTAAAAATGGAGCAGTAAAAAAAGTAAAAACCAAATCAATAGTCAATAAGTGATGAATTCAGCAAGTAATGAGCTAAATGTTTATATTTATCGAAGAAATTTATTGAAAATTAAAAAAAAAAATTCAGCTCATTTGTTTCACTTTGTTTAGATATAACTTTCCCTGGTTAGATAGTTCAATTGTAATGTGTTTATTTGGTTAGTTCATGATTTCTTATTTTTAAACCAAACCGACAATTAAAAAAATTTATATTATTTTTATTTAAACATATCCAAACCCGATTAATATTTATCCAACCCAACCCAATACTAGTAAAAAATCAAATAACTGACCAAACAAAACCAATTAATTTCAGTTTGGTTTCACTCATATTTCAATCAGTTCTCCAAATTTATTCGATTTTTAAAACTTTTAAATCCAACCAGCCAAACTAACTGAATGCTCGGTGCTCACCGCTAAATTCAGCAACTTGAAAACACAACAAATGGCATCAACAAAAGAATCTCCAGCATCGACAAAAGAGACCTTTCATTGAAAGCCACTAGCTTTGCCACTCATAATAGTATACAAATGCAATCAAACATACAAGCTGGAATACAAACCTTTGTAATAAACACTCTCCTTCACACTTTCTGTTTAAAGAAACAGTCAAAAGCAGCATCAATACCTAAACTTATCATAGTTCTTAGTTCACTCTAATATAACATTAAAACAAATGCAACCTTTTATTCAACCAAATAGTTTTTGTTAGGCCTTTGGGCAAAGTTCTAGCCATATTGAAAACTCAAAAAAGGCCTTAAAACATGCTCTTTTCCACCACAAAAACTTGTGAGATTAAGCGGAGCTTACAAGAACAAACAATGGTGTATCTCCCAGCCGTTTGCGGCCCTGAAATAGAAATCAAGTAAAGAATAAATAGAAAGCAAATGTCGAAGCATAAATGATGTCGTAAGAATATAATATGGTCGATTCATAGCGCAAGAGAAATTGGAAACCAACAGAAAATACAATTCAGTAATCTCAAAGGTCTACTAATTGATGCACGGTAAGGCATGATAAAGGATATGTAGCAAAAACTGAAATGAAGATGCAGTTGATAGTTGTAGTTATAGGCTTACTGTTAATACACGCACAACTTTTCCATGTTGAATTACATCCATGTCTTTTTGGTCTAGTTGAATTTGAAAATATTGGTAATTTTACATGAAATTTACTGTCATAAACTTTGCTAGTTTCATTTTAAGTCCTATTGCACAAACTTTCAAATGAACAAAAAAGACAAAAACTAGTTCATTAGAAGTTAAGCTCCTTTTTAAAACCTAGCATCATTTTCATAAAAGAACAACAATATTGTATTGAAGTTTACATTGAAATTATTATATCTTTAAGAACTTATTTGCCCAGCATAACATTCTTTCACCCTATGTTACCCAGACTAGGGACGTATCTGACACGAATACTTTGGGGAAAATGAAGAGTCCGTGTAACATAGCTTTCACCTTGTATGGCACCACACAAGTTGCCATCAGTTGTAATGACCGTAAGCAACATCTAGCAGACTTTTCCTTCTACAGTGCCGTAACGCTTGTTTGTTTTCTTGCTGTTCTAAAGCTGAATTGCAATTCTAAATATTTATTATTATCCCCTAGACATGTCTAACCACAAACTGCTCCATAGCACATTTAGAGACGAGTTAAAAAGCTCAACCTTTGTTTCATCAGTCATAATAATTTCAAAATATTAGTGTAAAACTCAGTATTATCACACAGACCAATTTGGAAGGCAAAGGCAATAGAAGCTTAATAGCTTAGTGATTAACAGGCAGCAGGCAGGTCTAAGATTAGCAACACACACCTTTAGCTCCGGTAATTCAATAACACAAGCACACTCCACAACATGCACTCCAACTCGCTCTGCAAAAACAGCCATTCATGTAAACAGCAATGCTCTAATAAGATAAATAGGAGCAATAGGACGTTCCAACCCCAAGGAGAAGAAAATCCTAAGGCACTCCTTTATTCTACTCCTTAAAGTCATTGGCCTACTCATAGTTTGACCATAAAAGTGACTATGACCAAGCAAAGCTACTTACTAGCATATTATGTTACATAAAAGTGAAAATAAGAATAAAATTTCGACATTCATATTTAAATTGAACTACCAAGTAGCCTGATTGCAGCAGACAAGGTTCCACCAGTGGCAACAACATCATCAATTATCAAAGCACGTTCTCCAGCTTGCACAGCACCAACGTGCATCTCCATTTTGTCTGTTCCATACTCCAAGGAATACTCCTCCGATATAACCTCCCCTAACAAAGATTCAAAACATTTAACATTTACTGCAAAAATCATTGTCCTTGATACTGTGCTCGAATTTGTTGGAGAAAATGGCAGCTAACGGAATGGAATGGAATTGGATTGAATTGAATTGAATTGAGTTGAGTGCAACTTTATCAATACTGAACAACATTATCATCTACGTAGAGTTAGTCTTTCGTGAAGTATATAATGATAGTAAACAATAACTGCAACAAAGGAAAGGAGAAGATTTTGGAGAATGGCTCACATTAGAGCTCGAATAAATAACTAAATAAAAATTACGAATTCGGGATACTTTAATAGTTAACCGAATCTTCAATGCTAGCAACAACTTGGCAACATAAGTGTTCAGTTCATTAGAAGATAAAATAAGAAGCAAAAGATATACCAGGCAACTTATTGGGTTTCCTCATAGGAACAAACTTGGCCCCAATAGCCAATGCAATAGGTGGACCAAATATGAATCCCCTTGCTTCTATACCTGCATTGCCATCAATATTTGCATCAGCTACAAAATCAACAAAATTGCTACAAACAAATATATAATAGGCATTATCATAGTAAGAGAAAAATCGTTAATGAGGCTTGGTCAGTTGTCAGATGCATTAGAATGTCTTAGATTCTTCAACTTATTGCTTGGTAACCAAACCGATCAAGCGATTTCTCATATCATGTAAGTTAACGTGTTCAAAAAACAGATTGATAGTATGTTGCATTAGGACAAGAAATTACCTGCAACAACAGATATATTTTGCCCTCTGTACCTCTCAACACACAAATCAATAGTATCACGAAATGCCTTGGTATCAAGAAGCAAAGTAGTTATGTCCTGAAACATAACCCCTGACCAAAAGGGAGAGTGACTCAAAAAAGAACAAATAAAGGGCAAAAGAAAAAAAAAACAAAAACAAAGAGTAAAGAAGCCAAAAAGCAAAGAAGAGTGATGGAAAGCTGTTTTTTCACCTGGTTTGGGGAAGTTTGGGATGACACGAATCGCAGAAGCAATTTTGGAAATCCGAGGGTCTTGTTGTTCATCTTGAGACGCCATTTGTTGTTGACTTGTAACTGAGCCACTTGCTGCTAAAACTCAACACACAATATGCATCCACTACAGATACTTAAGATTTTGTTTTGCCACAAGAGGAAAAGGGGATGGCTGCCGAGTTGACGGACTCAGAGTCTCAAACTGATCTACCCGTCTACCCGAAAATTAAAATAATAAAAAATAAAATAAAGCAACCAATCGTAATATATTTATGTTTATTTGACTAGACTGCCCCTGGCTTAAATATCTTCTTACCATAACATTTTTACGTTAATAGCCTTCAACACACACACACACACACACACACACACACACTCTAGTGATTGTATTGGGGAGGGTATAAACAATTAATAAAACTAGGTTATTACCAGAGCAGAGCAGAGGGAGGGTGCGTTGGTCCTTTTGCAAGGAAAGCACCGGTGGTTGGAACGAAGAGGAAGCGGCGATCCAGCCGCGGTTTCGTTTGGGGAATACAGCGTTGATAGGCGGAGTGATCGGTGTTGACAATTGAGGGGAGACTGGGTTTGAAGATGAGAAAATTAAAGCCCTTTGCATCATTTGCGCCAGCGATTTCTGCATAATAAAGCAACAAAAGAAACCGAAAAACAAAAAAAAAATCAGAGTCATCACGAGTTTCAAATGTGAAAAGGAAAATTGCGTGTGAAGGGTTATTTGGTCTATACGTGATTATTGAAGCCGCCCACCAAAGAATATCAGGGATAAACAACACCTAATCCTAGGCTCAAATATTAAGGATAAAATGTTGGAGCTTGAACTAAGTTAGTTCATTTTAAGAACAACTTAGCAAAATCCTAATATTTAAAGACATTTAGTAGAATCCTATTTAATATATTAAGCAATCTTTAGCAAACTCTAAATTTTAATTAGAGTTAATTAATTGTATCTTCTAGTCTAGGTTAGTTGATTAGGACTTTAGGCCCACAAATTTGACCAGTTTTTAGATGGGCTTTGTATGTGGTATCTAATAACAAAAGAAAGCTGGACCAAATCAAATTTTGGGTTGGGTTTTATCCAATGGGGCTCGGCAGAGTTAGTTTAATGTATTAAGTATGTATTCGTTTTTAAATTATAATGCTAAAATGTAACAGGCCTTTATCTTTTCTCTAATTCCAAGCTTAAGCAACTCCTTCCAAAGTCAAAACATGTTCTAGAGCAAGACTCGATGAAAGAGTTACATTAAATTTACAAATCGTCCATCAATAAAGATGGTTGACAACAAGACTCAGAAATTAAATTTTATAGGCAAAGTACTGGAATTTTACCAATCAGCCGACTCTCTTTTTCCTAAAGTGTAGGCATTTAGATAAACTCAAAATGGGATGTATGTCATCCGTGACTCGGCCGAAGAGGGCCGAGACTATTACGATCTGATGCGGGGGTGTGTGTGTGTGTGTCTAAAATTGGACCATATCTAATTATAGTTTCAAGGTAGGCAAGGTCCAATCGAACAAGAGGCGTGGAAAATGACTTCAATAACTTGGCAATCTTCTAACGCAATTGCTCCGTTCTAAAATAGTTTGAACTCAAAACACTTGCACTATTAAAAAGTTTGTGACGATTTACGCTATCTTCAACCGAACACTGCTAAAATAAAAGTCTTAAGCATCTGATGCTTTCAAAGTCTTTAATTTGTATATCCCAGAATTCCATATCCGTACAGCAATGGAAGAATCGGTTCCTTTGATTTCGTGCTAGCAGTTATTTTTTCCCGACTTGAAAAGATTGAAAGCCAAAATCCCACATGGTCTTTCATTTTCTTTGACTAACTTTGTAGTACTGCTTGGGTTTAAGGTTACGTGATAAGTTCAATGACTCTTCACTGATTGGCGACTGCTTTGGGTACATCTAAAAACGAGAAACCCATGCCTTTGTTTTGCACCCAGGTTTCGTAGGTTGGCTGAAACTGAACTAAAAATTAAAAAAACAATGTACTATGACTATTTGGATTATGTAAGCGATGACTTAAGGCGGTTTGGCCTTCCTCTGCTGCTCTATGATGCCACCTCTCTGTATTTTTTAATGCTCATTTTATTTTGATTCTTTTTGGGATTAAATTATTATTTCGATGTATACTAATCCTTCAGCACCGCAGCAAATACAAGGGTTCGTCTTTCACCAGTTAAATGATTTATAAATATCACTTTTAATTTTTCCGGAATTATACTCTGATCCTAAAATAAAATAGTTTCTCTGAACCAAACTTTCGATATACCCAGAAAAATTATATCAATCAAGTTACAAACCATCACAGCTCCAAATTGAGTGGATCTGATGTATCAAGTAAACATTGTTTTTTTTTTTTTTTTTTGGGATTTTGGACGGCTATTTTCTAATTTATTTGGGGCCGAAATGGAGCCTTCAACTATTAGTCGGCGCGCGGGTGTTCTTGTCTTATCCCCGGATGTTTCGCGTAACTTCCCACAGCTTTCTAGAGAGCCGAATCAGCATAGAAAAACTCAATTACAAGTTAGAACATAGAGACAAAATAAAAATAAATAATTGTCTAATTAAAACCGACGTTCTTCATTACTTGCATGGTATTGTAAGACAAAATAAAGCAAACCAAGTTGTATTTCTAGATTTTCAATGACTAGAATTGTAGTAATTCAGTGAATGAGTTTGGTTAGTTGGGTCATCCATTTTTGCTCTTTTACCCCTTTTACTTTTCTAATAAATACCATCCTCTACGACTTTCTCCGCCCAACCCCCACCCATTCAACCAAAAAAAAAAAAATCTAAAACTGTCAAAAATTCCCCCACGTGTTAAATAATTCAAAAGATCCAAGCCAAACCCTTAACTAACATGTGAGCAAATACATAACTTTCAGCCAAATTTCACGTGTGTCATAAGTCTATAGTATTAGTAGTTAATTAATAGTAGCAAACACTAATTCTTTAACGTATTTTTCGATAATGAAGCTAATATTACTTGATTGGTAACGTTAAATTCAAGAATATAACGTATTTAACGTGTGGGTCTTATTTTTTTTGGGTTCACATGACTATTTACTATTAAGTTCAATTTCATTCGCACACTATAGCCAATTAAGACGGTAAATATTTCATTAATTTGATTTCTGGATCATATTCCTCCGGCCAATGCCGCCCCCACCCCCCCCCCCAAAAAAAAAAAAAAAGAAGTTTCCCTACTGGAGTGGAAAGTGAGGAAAAAAAGAATCAAATCAAATCCTTTGATTCATCAAAAATTGTTCTGAAAGCTCTTGTCCACGTGCATGTGTAAGGTTTCACCGCCTCTATTTGTTGCTATTACCAACAGTTTTTTCCCACAAAAAAAAAAAACAGAAAAGGTCGCACCGTACGATCTGGCAACTCATAATCAACGCTTGGTTCGAAAGTACCATCCGCAAACTTAAGTTGATTCTACTCGGTGGATTGCAAAGGTGTCGGCCCCCTAAATGACACGGAAAAGTCTTGGCACTTAGCTTTGAAAGAGGGATGATGCCCTGGCCCTGGGGTTCTGAAATGCACCGCTTATGATTTGAACTCGTTTTTTTTTTTTTTTTTTTGGGGGGGGGGGTGGGAGTGTTCAGTTTTTTCCCCTTAAAAACCACACACAAACTTCGCTTAAAAGAAAGGACCCACCATACTCAACTTCTTGTTAGTTTCTTACTGTTCTTGGATTCAACTTTGGTTTGTTTGACCGACTCTAAGGAATCGCCTCCTTGCCACCAAGAAAACTCAACTAAACGTGCGCTACTCGCTTTCTCTTTGCTACGCAACTTCCGCCTCCTCCCCCCTTCCCTTTAAAAGCCCCCATCCTCACTCTCACTCTACAGCTCAGAATTTAGCCCCTTCACTTTTTGACTTAACCCCAAAGCTTAAAACTTCCCCTTCCATCTCTCCTTGTTCAGACGAACATAGGACTCTTCCTTTTTATTGTTTTCTTCAGTGTTTGAATCAGATGGCTTTAGAAACTCTAAACTCTCCAACCGCTGCCACGGCTCCTTTTCAGTTTGAGGATAGCAATTTACACTGCCTGGAATCATTTACCAAGCGTAAGCGTTCAAAGCGACCACGTTTCGACTATGTTTCCACCGAGGAAGAATATCTGGCTCTGTGCCTTATCATGCTAGCACGCGGTGGAGGAGCCACCTCCACCTCCACTTCCACTGTCCCACATCGCCCCCGCTCTCCTACTCCAATCACCGCACAACCACCATCGCCAGCTCCTACCTCAACAGAGCCAAAACTTAGCTACAAGTGCAGCGTTTGCAACAAAGCCTTTAACTCTTACCAGGCTTTGGGTGGCCACAAAGCCAGCCACCGTAAGCTTTCAGGCGGCAACGACGACAAGTCAACGTCAACAACCACCTCTGGGACAGCTGGTGGAGTCGCTTCAGTTTCAGCCGCGTCCAACCCAAGCGGGAGGTCCCACGAGTGTTCCATCTGCCACAAAAGCTTCCCTACAGGCCAGGCCTTGGGAGGCCACAAACGATGCCACTATGACGGTGGGGCTGGGAATAGTTCGAGCGCGAGCGCCAGCGCCAGCGCCGTGACGACATCTGAAGGAGTGGGCTCCACCAATACCATGAGCCACATAAGCAACCGAGACTTTGACCTGAACCTGCCGGCTTTGCCAGAATTCTCACCGGCTAATTTCTTTGTTTCGAGCGGCGGTGATGATGAAGTGGAAAGCCCACACCCTAACAAGAAGCCACGTTTCTTGATGCCGCCCAAAATTGAAGTCAACTAAACAATTATAACCCTTTTTTACTTATCTGTAGGAATTAAATTTTAGGCCAGATTCGATGTATTTCTTTTCTTCTTTTCCCTTTTGGTTTGGTGAGACATTTTTTTCCTGTACATAGCACTTGAACAATTCCTCAATCTCAATCGCTCCTGTTTGCAATTCAATTCAATTGATTTAATTCCTCTTAATTCAATACTCCGCTAGTGTGTATTCATAACAAAAGAACCAAGCTGCTGGTGGCCGGCAGAGGCGGTTGAAGCTTCAGTTTGGCCCATGAAAGCGACGGGTTTTTAAACAGGTGTCATAGTTACAGTGATAAAAACCAGCTATACATGCTAAAGGTTTAAATGAGCGAGATTGAGAGTCCATAAGGATCACGTGCATGTTACGTGTTTTGCTGTTTTGTGTTGGTGGCCTAAAGCTTATAATAAATAAATTCTTTATTTATAGTCGATTTAAAGTTGTGGGGGTGGAGGGGAATGGATGGATTGGTGACGATTAGGGATGTTTGGTGTGGATAAGATCGGATAGACATGGATGATGAGGCTGCTGGGGAATGAATTTTTTTGTTTTGTTTTGGCACACGCTATTTTCGTTTTGGCTTTTGCTTAAGGGAAACTCCTTTTTCTTTCTTCTTCTTCTTCTTTTGTTCAACTTTTATAATTCCCATTCCCATTCCCATTCCCATGCCCCATCTTCTTATTATTAGTTGTATAATGAAGAAATGGATTCCATGCGTGGTGGTTCGATTAGCTTAATTTCCTAGTTTGGGATTCTTCTTTGTCATATGCCACCATTTGTCTCTAACGCGACGTATGGAGGCTTAGTGCTTTTCTAGTAGCCATGAGCTTTGTATGAGTATATATTTTTTATAATTAAGGCAAGAGCCAAAGGGGTTTCCTTGTTTTGCTGTCTTCCGCGTGTCACTAACCGGATGTTGTATTTATGTGTATGGCAAAACAAAACTAGCTATTCTGATTTTTCCATCTGTACACGCCTAAGCTTATTAATTAATTGGTTAATTTATATGTAAATTGATCATAGAATTATATATCTTTAATGCTTTAATATCTAAAAAAAATTCATAATCAAATATTTAAATTTATATTCTATCACTAAATTATCTCAATAAACTAACATTGTTAATAAACTATTGATATGATATAATTGATTAATATTAAGTTATCATGTGGGAAGTCCTTTTTTTTTTTTAAATGCTAACATGAAATTGACAAAACAAGTGGCAATTTAGTACCGGTCTACTAAGCTACCTCAACATTTCATATAATGATATTAATTCATTAGATTAATTTACTAAACAAAAATAAAATTTAATTATCTACTAATAATTTTGTTCTTCAAATAACAAATTTTTAAAACATGCATAATTTAGAGGCTAATTTACGTAACCTTTAATTTATGGTAAACAAACGACGACGATGAGAACCTCAATTGTACCCAACACTGGCTTTACTTTGATTCTTGTACTTTTCTTGGAAACTCCCCTTCGTAATTTTTCTACCTCAACTCAAATATAGCAATCAAATGTACAATGCATGAGAATCTTCGTCAATCTTTAAATACTATGCATGTGTTTTTGCTTTCTTTTTGCGAGGTTCAGCTTTGTTTGTCTAGGTTTGAATGGTAGATTGGCCAGAATTGAAAACATTTTTTTCCAGTTTTTACGTGCAAAAATCTTGATACAGTTAATGTGACTTTCAAGGAACCTTCTGCTGCAAACTACAAGAGTGCCAAGAAAACTTCCAGGCCAAGGTTTACAAGGCATTGCCAATTTGCCATTTGTGTTGTCCAAATAACACCCGACCAAATAAAACAAAGAAATTTGGGCACAATATCAATGACGACGCCACATCATCAGTCGGCTCTCATTGGCAATCTAACATTAATTAAACTACTACATCTTCAGCTGCTAGATTTTAGTTAAGTGTGCAATCTTTGCCATTTGCAGTTGCACTTATTACCATTGCTGGAAATGGAATGAAAACTGATTGAAAGGAATTAATTTCTTTCAATTTGGTGAGCCCGCACATTCTCTTCTAATGCCTTTTTTTTCTCCCCCAAGCGAATGTTCCACTAAGTAAAAATTGATATATTAATTAACTGCACACATTAAAAGTGCTAATGGTTTACCTCTTGATCTTAGCCAAAGTTTAAGTTGGGATTTAACTAAAAATAGGAAAAACAATTGAAACCTCTTTGCCTAACCTAAAGAGATTTGAACAACACAACTATTCTTCAAAATTATTTCTTCTTTACCTTTTTTTATATTCAGGAAATTTTAATTTAAGAATAAAAAAAATTATAAAAATTAAAATTCGAACTCAAATACTTAAATTTAATTATAATTACGTAAAAATCAATTAAATTAAATTTCGAATTCTTGAATAGATATTCACCTTTTATAAGAGAGACTTAAAAAATGTGATTGAAAACTAAAAGAATAAATTAAAATTAAATAATAAATAGTGACGAAGTCAACTAGACAGTGTCTGAAATCAGAACCGAAGGCAACTTTAAAAATTTAAAACCGCGTGGAACAGCCACGGCTTACTGTTGAAAGTTGAAACTCATGCCTATGAAATGAATTATTAGATTCTTCTCACAAAAGTATTAATAAACACTATGATTATAAGTCTAAACTTTTATTTGGCTGTCAAATAAACTTCTAAATAGATAGGCCCTCCTTTGATGGATGCATTTGTGGCTGATAGTCGGCCTAATAACTTATTATACCTAACAAACTACTTATTAATTAAACCATTTATATTACTAGTATCACTATGGATATATATATATATATATGTATATTAATTCTCGATGATTAATTGGTTGGCAAACTGTTTAATCAGCTTGATTAATGCTCAATGATTAATAAAATTAAATTATTTATTTATTGATTAAAGTTTTATTTGGATTCTCAAACGAAAACATTTTCATCGTATTGAATGTATTATTTTATGATTTAACCCTTAAAACAATTAAAATATTTAATTTTAAGGCATAATGATTTTTTTTCATAAGATAGCTTAAGAAATTAAATTTGTCAAACAATAATAGTATGACGACTGTAATGACATATCTATAATCATATTTTCACATATATAATTTAGAAAATATATTAATTAGATTTTCCTTAATTTTCACGTTAGTTAGAATAGTATCAAAACTTTTTTTTTTCATTTTTATTAAATGTTTGATGACCAATTGGCAAGGCACGTAAGAAGTCAATAGTCCATTATTATAAAAAAATTGACGACGTGTTAAGTATATACATGGAGGAATACAAACTTCTAGGGTCGTTGACCAACTAAATATTATTATTATTATTATTATTATTATT
>JBBYHK010000017.1:783896-799068 GCA_038382065.1 Adansonia grandidieri | reverse complement strand
TTGAACAAGCAGCGAAAATGATGATGTTTGAAGCCAACAATATGAAGACAGTCGTCCTATAATTGAACATACGTACGTGATTTTGATTTTGTGTTTAAACTCTATCGACGATTCTCGGTTATGGCAGACCTGGGATATACAGGGCAACAACATCGAGCTCTACATTAGCCTCTGCTAGCATGCGTCTTTGGTATCAATGCTTTGATCGGAAAAAAAAAATCGTAATATGTTTCATTTATAGTGACAGTAAGTCTTCTCGCAAGCGATACTGTGATAGGCATTGTTGCGAATATGAATTTGATAGTATCGCTAGCTTTACGTAACGAATATAATAAGATGTGATTAATTTGAACGGCTGTATTTGAATGCTATAGGCACACACATTACATGATTCATGAGGTTGGTTTCAGCTTGGCCACTGTCACCTAGTCACCGAACGAGGGAGGAGCGAGATCTACCGTCACGACTGATCAGGAAAGGTCTAGTCGTGGAGGCCCGTCGTATTGCCGACTGTAAGGAATTGGAGGAGCTTATCTCCTTGCTTTTGGTGTTCTTCATGAAGGAAAGACTGCATCGGCTTTCAGCAGACAATTACAACCGGTAATTACCATTGGCATTGCCGTCAGTGACAAGAGTTATTATTATTATTATTATTATTGAAAATGTGTATTGAAAAAGGAGATTTGAGTTTGACTAATGATAACTCTGATATTTATCGACGGTAGAATTAAGGAATCTTGTTAAACAAGATGGGAAAGTGTGTTGGGTAATGGTTTCATTTATTATTATTGTACACGCTCAAAAATTCACAATTTTTATTTCCACTGTATATATATATATATATATATATATATATTATCTCAGATGGTAGTGGAGTTTTTATAAACAAACGACATTAAAATAACATATTTTGTCTGAATATATTAAAAATAAATAAATTTATAAAAAATAAAATATATAATAAATTTTTAATTAGATTTATAAAATTAAAAAAAAATATCACGATGGCTTAAAATTTCAAAGAAATGATGAAAAATAAGAATATGCAAAGTCATCAAGAGAAGCCCACCGGCTGACACGTTTCAAAATTCCACTTTTATTGAGGGATATAGGACGTTACATTAGATAGAAACATGGAGGAAAATGGGAAAAAAATTAAAATTAAAAAAAAAAGGGGGGGGGGTTGGTTTCAAAGCATGGATGAGAATCATTAAGCAATTAATGAGTGATAAGTTTGATAATTGATTGTAATAAGTAGTAGTATTCGAGTTGGGAAAGATAAGAAAATGATTAATCAGTTTATCTAAATATAAGCATTCATGATAATATAATCTTTGGTTTTGCATTAATTAATTATATCTTTTTAGGGAAGATGATAAAAATTACTAAGTATTTTTTTTTTTTTTTGGGTATTGTTGATAGATGGCTATGGCTATGGCTATGGCTCTTCTTTTGCAAGTAGTTTCATTATCCTAAGAGAAATGATTGGCCAACTGTTGCCCCAAAAGAAGAAGTTGGCTAACCTTGAAAAAAAAAAAAGTTGAAATTCCCATCAGCTCTCAACTTGGTTGGAGTTCTTTAGATAGTTCATTGCCCATGAGGTCACCTAGCCTTTTTACTTTAATGTCCTTGGCTGAGATTTGATAAAAGGTCAATTTTCATTAAACCATTTTTTAGAGGTTTAGAGGAGCCACTATTTCCTCATATATATATATATATATATATATATATAACAAGTAAAATATCATCAAATATTGTTATTCTTGAATGACTTTGGTGATAAATTTTTATATCGATTTTAATATTTAAAAAAATTTACATCTACAATATGATTTAGGGTTATAAAAAAATTATAAATATTTAAAATTTGAATATCAAATTTTATTGGATAATTACATAAATCAATAGATTAAATCTGAAATTGGATTTCAATTATTTTTTATATATGGTTTTGTTAACCTCATTTTCTTTTAAAGTGTAAAAATAAATATTAAGAAATTAATTAATAGAATATTTAACAAAAACAGAGAAAATATACTTTTTTAAGTTGGAGGGCTGCAACCCATAGGAAGTGAGCTGATTGATTCTTTGATCGCATGCAATGCAAGATAAGCAAGCATATGAAACAAGCAAGAAGGGACACAAAGGCAACTTTAAAAGTGAAGGGAATGTAATCAGAAGAAAAAAAAAAAGTTGAACGGGGAAAAAAAAATTAAAAAAATTGGTGGGAAGAAGGGGAGGAGGAGGGGGTGGGGGTGGGTCCCAAAATTAAGAATTAAAGAAAGGCCAAAATGGTGCGGTGCACGTCAGCCTCCTTCCCTGGGGCTAGTCATCCTCCATTGGAAGTGGGTTCCACGGCATCAAGCCCCCACCCCCAATGACCCAAACCCTTTTTTTGTTTTTTCAAAGCAAAGGTTGTTGTTCGATTCCAACGCCTCGCCGCGTCTATTTGCATATGCTGTGGATCCCACCTCATTTTAACTTTTAACTTCACCCACATTTCGGAATTTGGATTGGACTTCTTCCTTCTTCCTTTTTTTTTTTTCTCTTTGGTTCATTGGAATTGGAAAGCTATAAAAGCATTTCCCTCATTTAAAACAAATATAATAAAAGAATGATGATGAACCCATTATGAATTGATTCACTTGTTAAAAAAAAAAGTTCCCCTTTTTTTTTGTTGTTTAGCATGTCGAATTGATTCAGTTCGTAAAAAAAAATTGTTTCTTTCTTTTTTTTTTTTTCGTTGATTAGAGTTTGGCTCTTGTGAATAGTAGCATTTTGATAGCAAAATCTTGAATGCAATATAGAATATGAAAATATATTTTAAGATGGTCTAAGATAAATTAAATTTGATAATCAATTATTTTAAAATTTTAATTTGATAAAAAAATTAAATTATTATATTTAAATTTTAATATACAAATGACTGATTTAATAGGTTAAATATAAAAGAAATGAGCAAATTGATGAAGAATGAAAGTAGTAACGCATATATTGGGTGCTTGAACCCCGAGTGTTAGCAAAATATGATTATACAAAAAAACAGAATAGATTAGTAGTTCAGGGCAAGACATTTGATTAAAAAAAAAAAATAGAAGAAAACACATTTGTAAAAGTTTGAACTTGAAAATTCTGATATAATATTAAATAGGATGACCAATTATTTCAACATTTTAAATTAATAAAATAAAATTTAATTATTGTATTTAAGTTCTAAAAATTTCAATAGAATTTCGAGCAAAAATAATCATATAACCAAAAAAAAACACGAATGACGTAATAGTGTCCAAAATCTCAGGGAAGATGAATGCCTTTCTCCAGAAATTAGATGCAAAATATTCGTAAAATGAATATCATACACTTGTCATTTTATACTATTGATGATTTATATTTTTAATATTTCATTCATGGCACACAAAAGCTGGGCATATATTTTGCCGGTTGCAACTTCAATTCAAAATCTCTTTTACCTATTCAGCTACATGCCTTGACATGAGAAAGAAAGATATATGGAAAGAATGGAATAGGAAAAAGAAAATAGGAATGAAACTGTGATTTTTTTATCTTATCATATAAAATAGATAGAAGATTCTTAAATTTGCGAAAAAATTATTATTTCTTTTCTAATATTCATTTATTTATTTATTTATTAAATGGCTATAATGATTAATAATAAAAAAAAAAGTTAACCGTGATACAGGTTAAAGTTATAACAAAAAATACAATTGATGTATTATTTTTTTTAATTAAAATTTAGCAAAAATTTCCCAAAATAGTAAATTAAATAATTCTTATCCAGACCCATGATTAAAATAAAATTGTCATCGAGAACTTTTCTATCAAGCAAAGCATTAAAAGGGAGGTTAGGGTTGTATATAGTTTTCACTCTAACCAAACATATAACATCACACATCATTCATTATATGAACACAATCAAAAAAACAAAGCGTAAAAACTAATTAACCATTAACTAAGTTGGAAAACATCATTTATACATATATTTACACATATACTTTCCTTTGCCCTATAGAAAAAAAAAAAAAACAAAAAAACAAAAGTACCTATAAAACTATCATCTAACTTCACAATGACAATAATTTCCTTAACCTACACATCAAATTACACAACCATAAATTTCCTGTATCAAACAAAAGACCAAATGATCACCCTCATGCATATAAAACTCAAATCGATCATTGAAGACTTTCTTATTACCTTTAGCAGCCACAAATTTGGATGAAATGGAAGGGGAGGGGGAGGGGGAGGGGTTGTTGATGTCATGTTAGTATTAGAGTAAGGCAGTGAAATCACATGAGCTTTACAATTTTGTTGTCAAGCCAGAAGGTAAGCGATTTAGTTGGAAAATTTGTGTTCTCATGCTACATTCTTTCACCTGGTCATTAGAACAAGTGGGTTAAAAAATAAGTCATAAACTGTAATTCCTCTTAACAAAACAAAGAAGATACTTACGTGCATGGCGGCAATTCTTGACAGAAGTTCTTTGCACTGATTAAGTAAAGCAAACTCATTTGCATTTAAATTTCCGAGCTCTGCCACCAAAGAGTTCACTTTTGCAACCTAAAAAAACCAAAAAAATAGAAAGGCAAATTGAAGCAAGCATAAAAGAATAGACCCCAATCGATAAAATCTGATTTTATAAAAAATAAAAACAACTGCAAAGAGAAAATCCATTGTTATTCAAGTCAGTGAGCTGTGGTTAATCATTGTCATCAAAAACTCAAATGGGAACTTCCATGATGACCATGACATAAAGCAAGGAGCAAGATAGTAACAACCGATGCCACTTCTAAGACTGGTTGAACTGAGTGCACAAGCAAGCCACTAAAACTAACATTAAATCAGTTTGATCAGAAGCTGTAGTTCCTGAAACAATTGCAAAATTTCACTCTGAGTATCATAAGGAATTTTACAGCAGCTATTGCCAATCCTCTTGACTCAAAAGATAACGTGCCAGAGAACAAGCTCTGAGGCTTAAAAGCTTAAACCACAGGCCAAACTTTGACAAATGGTATATTTCATGTCATGAAAATTGTAACTTCTTAAATGCACGATATATGCATTTCTAATGGTGCAAATCAATTGCTGTTGCTTTAGTCAAGTAAAAAGATATTCTACGTGAAGTACAAACCAGGTAACAGGATTAAAGACAAGTGCTGAATATTTGTTGATGAAGGCTATATCAAAATAACAAAAACATGAAAATAACTAGCAGGATAGACTGATAACCTGATGACTTTTCCTGTAGTATGGTTGGTTACTTTCATTTCACAGGGGTTAATAAAATCAACCAAATGCCAGGCAACCATAGTACAAACTACTCATTCAACGAGATTATGAACCAAACTAAGACCACCAGGCTTAAACCTAGCCTCTTATACAAAAGCAGAGTCACAAGATCATCATTCTTCTTTCTATCATAGCTGATCTTCAAAAGATGTTTATAATTAAATGCAAGAAATCTCCATACAAAGGTCAAATCATTTATGCAGCGCCCAACCTTCAGATCTTTTTCCAAGAAGAAATATCCTTCAGACAGGCATACAACAATTTTTTTCAGGTTGCAGCTTATCTAAAACTAGTATTTAGGAAAACAAAGGGTTTGCACCCAAAATAGGGACAATGGAAAATTCAAAGCTTGCACATAAAATTGGAAATGAGGGGAGGATGGAAGACAGAGGGGCTAAGGATGAGGTAAAAGAAAAGAAAGAATTACCTTTGATAACAACAAGCATATGGAGGATGCCATTGCCTGCATTACATCAATAGCTGAACAAATCGCATCCTTCAATTTTGGGACATCAGCCTGTGCAAATGAAGAGACAAGCAAGATATTATGACCCATACAAGCCAATGCATTGGCAACTAAGATGCCACAGCTTAAATGACATTGACAAAAATCAGAAGAAGGAACTTACTCTTGCCCCACAAACAACTGGAAGTCGGAGTGTGCTAGCCTTCAAAGCCTCGGTAGCCCCAGACAAAGAACTGCAATAATCATGGTCCAGAACAGTCCATTCATCTAAAAATATCATCTGCACTCATTAATGCAAATAATATAAACTATATTAGTCAATAGATTAAAAAGCATTGGATCGCACGAAACTGAAACATGCAATTCAAATCAGATATTTGAAAATTGAAAGAATATAAATTTCAGGCTTCATGGGATAAACAGCAAGTTAGCAATGTATATTCATAAGGTTACATTCAAGTTTCAATTTGAAGCAGACTTGAATTGGAAAGAAGAGAGACATCCACAGAGACAAAGCAAGACAGAGAAATCTACACTTTGAAACGTAATGGAAGGGGTAGACAATGATAAACTAGTTATAATCGAGTTAAGATCAGAAAAGCAATGAGAAAATGTAAAACAACCCAAGAAAACATCAAGTCAACAAGAAAGAAATCCAAAATGGAGAGATGGTTCTTACTTGCCCCTTGAGGATGGAAATCAGCTTCAAGTTTCGCCTCAGCAACTGTAACTCAGTTCTTTTGGCTCTAACAGATTCTCGCAGTTTTGACGTAGTTGTCCATGCATCATAGAGGCTTTGCTGTTGCAAAAACATGATGACCAAAAGATTTTCATCATAGTATAACTAAAATGAAGATAATTACATAAACCATAAGTAACCTGAGAAAACAATAGGACAGTTAAAAAATCAACCGTCATAGAGAAATAACAATGCAAAAAGATAAAAAATGAATATTAATGATGTCAACAATTAAAACATGAAAAATCTCAATGCAAATCTTATTTCTGCTGTTTCTCCTTTCACAGACATCAATATTTAATCAACCACATCCGTAAGCTCTGATTGCCTCTAATTGATCAAATTGTTACCAATATAGTAAATATCTTCTTTGACTCATTCCCCAGCAAAAGAACATCACCAATTGATGATCCACTGTCTTCCTCATAGACATGTAGCTTTCTTGACTTTCAATCTTAACTTGAAATCAAAATTAAATGACCTCGGTCTCTCTCTCAAGGCTTCTGCATTTAGAGTGCAGGAAAATCCCATTCAAAGCAGTCATGTAGTCTCTTTTCATCCCTGATCGATCATTAAGTTCCCTCTTCAACTCTAGATCTTCATCCGCTCATCAAAGACTACTATGATATACTTTTTACAAGCCAAAATGAGTATCTCATATGGAAAAGCTGTTTATCAAGGGGAAGAAAAACTTGTTTCCAATCAATTATTCAGTTTTTGAGGTTTCATATCTGTTACGTGAGAATTCAAAATAGTTAACCCAAACATGTAATCCTCCAGCACTTCACCAATGCTTCAACTTCTCTCCACTCAACATGATCAATCACATTTTAAGCCGCGAGACAACTCTTACATGCTGCTTGCACACAATAACAGAACTGCTTCTAACCATTAAAAGCAATTATAATCAATCAAAAGTCAGAACAAAATAACCAAAAAGCTAGAGTGCAGAGCCCCCTCAAGCAGAAGTGGCCTAGTGAGTCCAGTTCTACCAAGAACATCTAGTTCTACCAAGAAAATCACTGTCTGTGTTTGCAGCGTGGTATATAATTCAGCTCACAATTTTGTTTGTCAAGGTTCTTCTTGAGTTTTTGAACTTAAGTTCTGAAATTCAAGGTAGTCACGGCAAGAAATACTACGTGAAGCCAGGCTACGTTCACATAAATTTAACATAACACAAATCCATAATATACAACTCGCAAAGTTGTCAAGGACACAAGCTGCACTCTTGGCTATAACCCTTATACCGTCTGAGGCACAAGGCACAAAAACAAAACGATTGCCCGAGTAAAGTAAGGTGCAACACGTATATGTATATTTTGCATTTGTGTCTGTGTATATACTTAAGATATAAATAATTATAATAATAAACTCTAAACAATAGTCCGGTTTATCTTACAAAACATGCAAAATTTACTTTTACTTTTGTTAGCCAATATGCATATGATTTCCTTGAAGTCTCGTGTCTATTGTTAAGTACTCAATAATTGAGAAGTAAAAAGTTTGATATTATCCCTTTTTTGCTAGTAATGTATTCTTAAAGAAAAAAATAAAATAAAATAACTTCAATCAGAAGGTTTTTTTTTTTTTTTGGTACCTACCGCCTTAGAACAAAGAGTGTCTAGGTGCACCAGACACGTGGCTAATCAAATGCATCTCACTCAAAAAGATCTAAGAGGCTTTTGTTGTCTGATGCCAAGGTGCAGCGCCTAGAGGCACACCACAACACTAATAACGGACACTCCCATAACACAAAGAAATCTTAGCCATAATCCTTTACCCATGATGGTATGCAACATTTACTGCTGCGAGTTGTACAACCAAATTATTGTAAGGGTGAATTCCTACCCGTGTTATAATAATAAAGCATGCAAAATTGAAGCAAAAAAAAAATCGACGGTAAAGTAGCATACATCAAGCAACTATACTGCCCAATCGCAGGACAAGAGAAATTCAAAGTCAATTCTTAGACATACCTCTGCAGTAGACCTCTGGGAAGACAGAACAGCTTCTGCTCTAGCATTAACAAAACGCCACTGCAACAATCGATTATGAAGTAACCTCAATAAATGAGCATCCGAAACCTTGCTCTCCCCAATCTTACCCATCCTAATAACATCCCCAGCAAAGCTCAAAATCGACGGTGTATTTACCAAACTACCACCCAACCCGTTCCTCACTCTAGAGGGACTCATTCCTCTCAAAGAAGACGAAGTTGAGGGCGCCCCAAGCTTACTCGGTGATACAGGCCGAACAGGCCCGCGAATTGGCGATAACTGTCCTCTTCTGGTCACTACACTTTTCGGAGACGACATAGGACTATCAATTCCGAGCTTGTCTGGTGCAATTACCTTAGACTGCGCCATATTTTTCTTAGAAACCGGCAAGCCGGGATCAGAGCGGCGTAACCGATTATTTGTCTCTTTCCAGAACCGAGCCGGGACCATCAAACCCTGAAGCCCAAGCTTAACGTCTCCATTACCTTTACAAGAACTTTCTAGAGCTCCTGAAGTACTACCAGAAGAAACACTTTCTGTATCAGCAGCCGCGGGATCACATTGAGCCTCAGATCCAACGGCCGTTAAATCTCTATTATCAATCATGGAATTTTGTAGTGCCCTAACTACATTGCCGTTAACAGATCCATTTAATCTCTTCCTCTCGTCGGTGTAATCCACGCTTCTACTCATCGAATCCGGTTGCCTTAACCTCGCCGGCCACTGCTCCGTCTTTGAATTCTCCGTTTGATCTGCTCCTCTGCCCGGAATTGTTGCTGCCGTTGGCTTCCGCCTCTCCGGCGTACCTTTTCTTGCCGCACTTGGAGATGGAGATTGTTTAGCTTTGCTAAACTGATAGGAAAACAATTCTCCCTGAAACGAAACGGATAAGCTTCTCGTCGAAGTGCAGAACAACTCCTGGACAGCGGATAATTCGCCATTGTTATTGTTGCTGTTGTTGTTGTTGTTGTTGTTGTTGTTGTTACCATTACTACTTCTGAAACCCATAGAATTATTAGGACGCGGCGTTACCGCCCGTCTTCGTTCCACTGATTGCGACCGCTTAATAGCCAATGGAGTCGAATGCTTTGGCGTCGTAATGTTCGTCGAGTGAGAAGTCCTCGAAACCAACGGCGACGGACACCGTTTGGTGGAAGCCCCGCAAGAAGAAGATGACGATAATGATGAAGTGGAAGAATTAGAGGAGGATGACGGCGAGGACAAATAACGAGAGGTCACTTCTCGGAATTTTAGCCGGCGTGGAGCCATGGCATTGTCAGGGTCGGAAGGCAATAACGAAGGCCATGAGGGCTTTTTTTGCGGCTGTGGCCCTCCTCCGTTTTGTTTGGGGTTTACCGTGGCGGACACTGCAGCTACCATTGCGTGCACTCACAAATCAAAATTAAATTCCACAAACTGATGGATTCTTTATTCTCACTCTCTTCCCAATCCCTAACCGTATCTATTACAACCCCCCGAAAAATTCACCTCCAATTTTTTTTTTTTTTTTAAAAAAAGAGGAAAATCAGAGTCATAGAGTTAATTAAAAAAACTTACAGAGATTAACAGATTTTCCATTTTTCAACATTAAAGTTGGAAGTTTCTGAGAGAAAAAAAAAAAAAAAAAAGAAGCGCCTAAAAAGAACCATTATCGACGAGGACGAGAACGTGAGAGGAAAAGCAAGAAAAACAAAGTGAGAAGTGAAGGGGGAGGGTGAGGGGGACTGTTTAGGCGAGATTTGAGAGCATAACGGTCGTAGTGGGCATTTTTGAGCTTGCGGGTTTTGGGGCTATAATAAAAAATAAACGATTTTTTTTATTAACATTAATTAGTTTTTTCTTTTTCATAATTTAAGGCGGAAGAATATTATACTCGCGGGATTCGATGTGGAGATAGGGAACTCGCGTGAATGAGTGGCAACGTGTGCAGCTGAGGGTAATATTGGAAAAATATTACACGTGGAAGCTAGTTTTGTGGGGGATATTTTTAGGAGAAAAAGTAAAGAAACGGTGAGAAGAGGACTGTGAAATC
The DNA here is from genome assembly GCA_038382065.1 of Adansonia grandidieri. Lineage (NCBI taxonomy): Eukaryota > Viridiplantae > Streptophyta > Magnoliopsida > Malvales > Malvaceae > Adansonia > Adansonia grandidieri. The sequence continues at coordinate 788,527 of JBBYHK010000017.1, read as the reverse complement.
TTCGTATGGACGTTTGGCTTACGTAACGATGCCCCCCCAATTTAAATTATTTTTAATTTTAGAAGAAAATTGAATTATTTATTATTATAAATTATAAGAGCAAAATTAACCGTTTATGTTTCCTGTCCAAATTGGGACAAGGGGTGACTAGTCAAGTCCCCTGTGAAATACTACCGACAGTGATATTTTCACTTTTATTTGAATTTTTTTTTATGAATTATTTTAAAGACATATTTTTCATATTCTCGGAACGTCCTCAAGACGATTAAACTCAAACTAATAAAATTAATAAAGAAATAATTTTATTAGATATATTATTAATATATAATTTTATATATTATTAATCAATCAAATAATAATACTTTATTAATATATAAATATAAAATTTTAAAAATTTTAAAATTAAATATAAATAATTATATTTTTTTAATAATTAATATTATTATATTTATTATCGATATATAAAATTATATATTAACGATGCTTTTTTTCGTCGTACCAATCGGACTAATAACCCATGTCAGTATTTCTGATGACATTATTATAAGCTTGATAAGTTTATCAATGCATTTCTTTTAACAATTTCTTTTCTTTTCCTCGAAGTAATTTACAGAAGGTGAGATGCTGAATTATTGAAAAGGAAAAATAAAAGTGTTTTAAGATATTTTGAAAGTTATTTAATGTTATATTAAATGCAATAATTTAAAAATTACTCATTATTTTTAATATATTAAATGTAAATATTATAATATATGTTAAAGATTTGATTAAATAATGTTTATAGATATTGGTTAAAAATTTTCTATTTAATGCAATATTTTTTTTTAAAGAATTTAAGAAAATATAATTTATTAATTATATATTTATTTCATTTAACATAATCTTGATCTGTGCTGCTAAACCACTGATTACATTTCCATATATTAACTATAAAAAAGTGCATCATTAACAAAATCTTTAGTTAAGACATATGAGAGTTGTAATAATAAAAAGAAGAGGCTAAACGTGGTTTTTCTTTTGTTTTAAGAGAAAAAAAGAGTTAAGACTTTAGTAAATCTGGGGCATTCGAAAAAGAGAAAATAAAATAAAACAACCATGAGATATTTTTCCATTATTTGCACATAAATTAGCCTTTTACAAATGAAAATGAAATTAACTGGGATGTAATTATAAATAAGACGTAAGAGGATGAAAAAAATATATATGTATATAGCAAGTTATTAGCGTCACCTTTAACTAAACCCTAACCAGCTTTTTGAAGAGCTTCTAAAGGAGAAGGTAACTATTATTCCTCCTTTTTGTGTTTTGAGTTCTTCTTACTCCACGTCGTAACTTTAACCTTAGCTTATTCTTATGTCCTTGTCTTGTCAAAATCTTCGCTGCTTTGAACTTAAGTTTTACTTGATAAGGTGAAAAAAATTAAAAAAATAATAAAAAAATTAACGGAAAAGAAGAATGAGAAAATAAAAAATATACCTTTTATTTATGTTATTGTACTATGTAGGAAAAAAAAGAGAAATGAAAAAAAATTAATTTTTTATTATTTTCATTAAAAGTTAATACTTAAAAGAAATTTAAAAAATAATAAGTAATATTTTAGATATACATACATAACTTATACCGCTTTCATTTTTTTATTTTTTTTAATTCGAAATATTAATAGGTATAAAAAATAATAATTTTTAATATTTTCTTTTCTCTCACTTTTCTTTCCGTGCACCAAAAATTAATTTTCTTTCTAATTTTTCACTCTCTCCATCCATCCTTTTATTTTTTTCATCCAACTAAATATATTCTTAAAATTTATTTAAGCGTATGTTTTAAATCCAAATATTTATAACTTTTTTTTTACCCATGAGTTGGAAGCTCATCTGTACCAAAAATTTTCAATACCTCTAGGTTTAAACTATCCCACTCTGAGCTAGTTTTGGGTTCGAACATTACAACATCTTTTTGTATTAATTTTGAATGCAATCAATAAATTTTTTTCTCGATCACTTTGGATTGAACCAACATAATTATTTTATCCCTAAATTTGAATGCACCAAAAGAATCTTTCTTATCTCAAAAACAAAACTCTAATTCCCAACTTAAATCCTCTATCTATTACCTTAATTATGCTCTAACCATTTTACTATATGTCCGCTAGGTATAAATCATAGGCATTAACGTTGCCGACCAATCATTTTTCAACCATTAAGCTGCTAATACAAAGTAATCAATTTTTTTTCCATTCTCACGCTTTCACATTATCACTACTTGGTAGGAAGGATAAAGAAACGAAGGAAACATGATGGAAGGAAAAATTACTTTCTTTGTTTGTTATGAAAAAAATAAGGGAATTTGCGTATTTTATTTACCCCCAAATTTAATCATTCCAAATAGGAAAGTAACTTAAATTAATAATTTTATGTGCAATTTTACACTTAATCTTTTTTTTCTTCTATTTATATTGAACACAATAAAGAAAATTTAAGGCATCTTTCGTTCTTTATTATTATTTTAATTATGAAAATATTGCAAAATTTGTGAATTTATATATCCACATGAATTGCCTACTTTCACCGACTTGCAAGCTGCTTAAACAAATGGAAAAAAAGGTGATTATTTTTTTTAATTTTTTTAATCTACTCCTATATCAGCCTTTGTCAGATAATTACATGAATATGATACGTATAAAGTTAAAAAAAATGACATAAATATATTATCAAAATTTATATAATACGAATTATAAATGTATCAAAATTAATATAAACATAAAGAACTTTAAATACGGTTATGATAAAATAAAATATACGAATATGACACGAATACACTAATTGCTAAATCTATCTTTACCCGACTCCCCATGCTTGGCTCGATTTTGGCTCATAATTATTTTCTTTCCTAGTAGTTTTAGTTGGCAATTTTCTATTTTCAATTCCCAAACTTAAAACTTAATTCTTTGTAAGATGGAAAATGTAACTATCAATTAAAGTTAGATCTAACCTAAGTCAAATGAAGTAAAATTAACCATTAATAACACATTTTGTTGCTCAAGATATAGGGGCTAGCAATAATTACAAATCATAAACAAGTAGTTTAATACTTTGATAATAAATTGTTTGTTAGGCAAATACTAAAGATTTTTTAGATCTTTTTGGAGAAGAAAATGTGATTGTCAATTAATTAGGCTACATTCTAATTCCTTAATGACAAGATTTTGATGTGTGCATGCGTCTGCGTTAACCAATTAACTTGACTCACCTAATTAATATATAAAGAGTTCAAATAGTTTCTTGATTAAAGTAATTAAAAAGTTTATGAACTTTACCTAACTGAGTTTCTATATTTTTATTATATCTTAAAAATTCGTAATATTTAATTTGAATTTATATTCAAATAAATTATTAATTTAATATAAAAAGTTTATTTAAATACAAATTAAAGTTAAGCTTTATAAAAATACAATAAAAATTCCATAATTAAAAAGGTGATAAGATTTGAGGTATTTTAGCCTATTCATGTTTTCCAGTTGCAGCCTGGAAAAATATCCAACAATTTAAGCAATATGAACCCAGTCTTCTTCTTCCCCCCCCCCCTCTCTCCCCTTTTTTTTTTAAATGTGGTCCTAAAGATTTTGTCTATGCATCACTCAAAGAATCGGTCATGAAAAACAAATGTGATTCGATGAACTACACACAAAGTGAAAAATTGAGAAGAGGGCAAAATTTCCCAAAAATCTGCAAGTCAGAATCACCCTTTTGAGGAGGCCAAGAAGACATGTTTTCAGGCCCTCAAGTTAAATTCCATCAAAAAGGACCACCCTCCCCATAAGAACAACCAACTTTCCTTCTCTGGCACTCAATTTCCTTTACATCTATCTTCTATTATGTTACTGTCACAAAAACAAAAACTCAATTATATGCCAATTCTTATCTTCCAAAGCATTATCGATAAACCCATTCGATACTTAATTTTATATATTTTGTTGGTGCAAGAATTATTAAATTTTAATTGTTATAATATATTATCTCATTTTATAAATCGAAATCTGTATAATAATTTTATCATTTTAAAAAAATTGATAAAGTAAAGATTAACCTTTATTTTTATAAAGTTAACAATTCAATTCAATCTTGACTACATATGAATTGTTTTTTCTGACAAGTATATTTATCAAGGAATTGGTTTTAATTAGGAAGGAAGAGATAAGTACTATAATTAGTCACTTCAAAGAAATTATTCATCAAGTAATGGGGAATAATTATGAAATATGATGAGGAAGAAATTTCTTTTATCAAACATTACTCATGACAAGAAATCATTCTTCCAATATGAAATAGATGCTTAATTATCCGATTTTAAGTGAACGAAAAACTAAGCTAAATTATGTCCTTTCCTTGGAAGTGTTCTCAAGTACCCTGTCCAAATTTATACTGTTCTATTGGTTATTTGCTAATGCAAGAAGAGAAGGGCTAAAAATGACCCCACTTCCCCACATAAAGAGAAGCGAAACACCTCATAGGTTATCATTAGCCTAAAGCATCGATCTTTTTCTAAGTTGCTTCGTCCCATACTGTCCATGTCGAAGTCCCTCTTTCCCTACTTTTCCCTCGGTGCCTTTATAATGTGGGTGTTCTTGTTCTTGC
>JBBYHK010000017.1:728542-738724 GCA_038382065.1 Adansonia grandidieri | reverse complement strand
ACACTTTTTGATGTGCAATAAAAAGGTCCAAGTAAATTACTTATATAAAGTGAAGTTGCTAGTGCAATTCTCATTTTTCCTGCTAAGACATTATATTAATTTGAGTATGATTTCGACATTCCTTGGGTCTGATAACATTTAGCAGCTTTCAGTAATATGATACTTTTACCACACATGCCATCTTCAATTTAAAAATAAAAATATAAAAAATTGTGTTTCCTTATTCCTAGCCATTATCAAATGCATCAAATTTATGGTAATTCTTGTTTTCAAGCTTCACAATCATTATCAAGGGAAATAACTCCAAATTGCCGCTTCCTCTATCAGTGTGCGAAATTGCGTCACTCAACTAACCAAAGTCTTAGATTAGGCAAAGCATATCAATCTTTAATTGGTCAGAATTCCACGGAATTTATTACTCCTATAAAGAACAAACCTACCCTTTAATTTTTTGAGTACCTTCCCTCTAGATATCTTAGCAATAGCAAGAAATTGGTGTAAAAGAGTTAGTAGTCCAGTTAAGGAACATGTTCGCGTTGATAGCATGGTTCTCTATGTTGCTTCTTGTCAATATAATTTTAGTTTTAGGGGAAAAACCTGCTGAGGACATATTTATCCTAGCAGGACAGAGTAACATGGCAGGCAGAGGTGGTGTTGTCGATCGAAAATGGGATGGAAGCATCCCGCCTGAGTGCCAACCCAACCGTTCCATTCTTCGATTCACTGCTAACCTCACTTGGGAAGAAGCACGTGATCCCCTCCATGCAGACATTGATGTGGGCAGGATTTGTGGGGTTGGACCTGGTATGGCATTCGCCAATAAGATCATTCGAACTCATGGTTCCGGGATTCGCGTAGTAGGTCTGGTCCCTTGTGCTGTTGGTGGGACTTCCATAAACAAGTGGGGAAAGGGAAGCCGTTTGTATGATCAATTGGTTAAGCGTGCTACTGAGTCAGTGAAGGATGGTGGAGCCATTCGGGCCATTTTGTGGTATCAAGGAGAGAGTGATACTGATACTAAAGAGAATGCTGAGACATACAAAGGGAAGCTAGGGAAGTTCATACAGGACTTGCGCTTCGATCTTAACCTACCGTCTTTACCTTTCATCCAGGTTTTTAAATCTTTATTCGCTCAAATTGTTCACTAAAAGTCTTTGTATTATAATAAAAGAAGTATTTTAATTCTTATACTAGCAAATAAGTAAAAATGGTTAACAATATTAAAAAATTCATTTAAATACTAATAAAATATTGATGTATAATATGATATGAAATTTTAAATTTTATACGAAAATAGGTTTAGGTTTAAGGTTGGTTTGGCTCTTTTTCGTATAAAATTTAAAATTTCACATTACATGATATGTTAGCATTTTATCAGTATTTAAATAGTTTTTTAATGTCGTTAACCATTTTTCTTTATTTGTTACAATTTCAAAAGTACAAGGACTAAAATATTGAATTTAATAGTACAAAGATTAAAACACTTCTTTCACGATAATACAAAGAATTCTACTAAAATTTTATCATTATTTACTAAGATTGTCACTAGATTAATTTCATATAGCCTTTAGTACTAGTAATATTATCACCAGTCTTTTTTAAGTTATTTAAAATATTGATAATCATCTTTGAATCCAAGGTTTAATCTGATTGTTTCTTGTGTTAACTTTTTAGTGATTGTTTCTTATGTTAACTTTTTAGAGCTAGTATTCAGTAAATTTGAATTCAAAGATTATGAAAATTATATAAAAAGTTATTGAATTTATATTAAAAATTATCTAAATTGGATAATTATTTTGTACACTAACGACAAAAAGAAAAAAATTTACAAGTATGATTAGTAAAATGACATATGTCCCGTATAATATATTTAAAAGAATATAAAATAAATAAATGAGACACATGTTAGATAATTATTCATCAAAATTATCTGCTTATGAAGTTTTTTCATTCCACTACTAGTGTAGATAATTATTCATCAAAATTACGTAAAAGATTGCTAAAATAATATTAAAACCTATTAATATCATGTCAAAGATTATTATATTATATAAAAGGTTATGTATTTACCAAAAAGATTCACGTATAATTTCATACATAATTTAACCTAATTTTATGATCCACATGTAACATCATACCACAAATTTAATTTTAATTATTATCTTTAATTGTTTCATCAATAGTAAAAATTTTCCTGGCAGACATATATAGAAGACTATAGACAAATATATATATATATATATATATATATTGAAGAATGAGCATGCATTAATTATAGTATAAATTCTGAAGTGGAAAACATTGAATTTTAACATTTAATTATTAAAAATTATAGTGCATGAACTACTACTTTCAGGTTGCACTTGCTTCCGGAGCAGGAGAATATGTAGAGGCAGTGAGAAAAGCTCAGCTGGCGACCAACCTGCCAAATGTTAAGTGTGTGGACGCCAAAGGGTTACCCCTCAAAGCAGATAATCTTCACCTTACCACCAAATCGGAGGTCAAGGTGGGTCTCAAGTTGGCTGACGCTTTTCTCGATTCTTTTCTACATTCTCGCTAAATCGAATTACTTTCACAAATCTTCAGTAGCAAAAGGGGAAAAGTATTTGGATTTGATTAGATTCAGTTATGAATATGAATATTGAATGTTTCATTTAAAATATTTTGGAATTGAAGTCCAAACACTATAAAAATAAGCACTAGACAAGAGTTGGTATCTTCTTTTAAATAGAACCATCCTTTATAATTATTAAAGGTGGGAAAAGATATGTAAAAGAACATATATACATATATATATATATGTGGCTTTTAGCATCAATGTTGAAGTATTTTAGTATGTGGTAGATTTGATGCAAGATTCTTTGAGGAATCTTGATTCCAAAAAAGAAAAGACTGTGGAAAAACAAGACCCTTTTCAATTGTGTTTTGGTCCAGTGTTGGACCTATTTTTTCAATCATAGATTATGTTAATATAAATTACACTGTAATTGAACTCAAGTATCCTTAGTCCTACATTTGTTTATATCTTAAGTCTTATTCAATTTGAGTTTAAAAATCTTTTGATATTTTAAAGGATTTGAACAAAAATATTAGATTTATTATTTATAAATTAAATTTTAGTTAAAAAAATTGTGGTTCGGTTTGAAAACATACTGAGCTTGAGTGTAGATTTTTCCAGGATTGGATTTAACTTGACTTCTTTTACTATTAGTTTTATAAATTTCTTTTATAGAGATCCATTATTATTAATATAATTTATTTAAAAAAAGCAATCATAAATAAAATAAGACAAACTTTTACTGATCTAAGCAATATTCTTATAAAACTGAATTAGACTTAGATATAAATTTTATTCGTATTTTAGGTGAGTAGATATCTTTTATCCCTTTTTTGTGTTTTTTTATGTCTATCAATCATATTTTGTCACATGATATATAAAATAAAAAGAATAATATATAACAAAATGCATTGATGAGATAGAGAAGAGGTAAAAGATTTATACTCATTTCGAGTTAGGATCATGTCTAAAATATTACAAAACTTCCATGCACGGGCCCTATGCAAAGCAAGGAAAATTAGTATTCGGTTAGACTCCTTGGACCTTGAATATGATGCTGCCATTCCAGGGTATTTGGTCATCCGATGGAAAATGGTGATTTTCTTTCCGGGAAAATGCTGTGAACTTCCGCCGTGATGTGCAAGACAAATCAAAATAAAAAAGCAAGAAAAATGAGAGACCGTTTCCATGAAACACTTACAAACAAAAGTCATTGATTTCAAAATTAGAAAATCGTGATCTTTTACACCAAAGTGGTAGTAGTTTAAGATTAAAAAAAAAAAAAAGTTAGTGAGTGTTAAAATTTTTTTGATAAATTAAAAATGAATAAAAGAATACTCAAAATCGAATTTAAACTTACGTATTAACGTTAACACACTCTTTACCTCTAAGCCAATAAATTATTAGCATGGGTGTTTATTTAATATTAATTTTTTAAAAATAATTACGTTAATTAAAAATTTTAAACCTGATTTCTTTTGTCATTTTCAAACACACTTAATGTTTTATGGTAAACATTTTATGTCCAATCCTCAATCCTGAGTGCCTAACATATCCTTACAACATACACAAAAATGAAAAATATTAATAAATGTCAAACAATATTGGTTAAGATTGTATTTAAAAATATAAAAATACTATTAATTTTTAATTTTGATAGAATATATTTCGTTAAATGTAAAAACTTTTTAAAAAAACAATAAATAGTTATTTTTAGTTTATAAAAAAGAAAAGTTTAATATTATTTTTTAATAAAAATTATGATATAATCAATTAAATTAAATACTCGAAATAATAATTAATTTATTATTTTTTAATCAACGTCTATAAGCATTGATTAATTAGACTTTAAATAAATTAATCACAGTATTAAAAACTTCGGAGAGTGCTGATTCTGAACTGCTATTGATTTTTTGAATTTGACTTGAACCTCAAAAATTGACGCAAAATTTCTATCCATTGAGGGGAAGTGAGTGAGAGCCACCGAGCAATGTCCGCAATATCCTCGTGGAACGTCACGCTCTCCCCTAGCAGAAGTATCTATCTTTCGCCCCTCTCGTGGCGATATTCTCTTCCCTCTCCCGCCATCTTTCCTCGCCCCCGAAAACGCAAAACCCTCGTTGTCCTAGCCACAGTGTTGGATGCAAAGCCCACCGTCCTTGTAGCAGAAAAGCTCGATGACGCCGGTATCCAACTGCTTAAAACTTACGCCAATGTGGACTGCTCTTACAACTTAAGTCTTGAAGAGCTTTGTACCAAGATTTCACTTTGTGATGCTTTGATTGTAAGGAGTGGAACCAAGGTTACTAGGGAAGTGTTTGAGTCATCTATGGGAAGGCTCAAGGTTGTGGGAAGAGCAGGTGTTGGGATTGATAATGTGGATTTATCGGCTGCTACGGAACATGGGTGTCTGGTGGTTAATGCGCCTACAGCCAATACCATTGCGGCTGCAGAGCATGGGATTGCTTTGCTTACTGCTATGGCCAGGAATGTTGCCCAGGCTGATGCTTCGATGAAAGCGGGTCTGTTGTTTCTATTGCTTGCATTCTGTCCTTTTTTAAAATTTAGATTGGTTTGTCAAGGGTTTTTTTTAATGTCATTTAGGCATTTCTTCAAGTGGTTTATGTGCTCTTTTTGTCTTTTAAAAGATAGATTTTGTTGTATACGTTATATATTGTTGCGTATTTAATGTACTAGTTTGACTGTTGCTATTCGATAAAAAAGCTTGAAGCTTGAATTGTAATTCTTAAAATAAGAGTAAAAGAAAGTAGGAATGACTTGAAATTTTGTCAATTTTTTATAAATTTGTAACGTCAAGTAGAAATTTGGTCTGTCCAGGAAAATGGGAAAGAAACAAGTACGTAGGGGTGTCCCTTGTGGGAAAAACACTTGCTGTAATGGGGTTTGGGAAAGTTGGTTCTGAAGTAGCCAGGCGCGCTAAGGGACTTGGAATGCACGTAATTGCACATGATCCTTATGCCCCAGCAGACCGTGCTCGTGCAGTTGGCGTGGAGCTGGTGACCTTTGAAGAAGCATTAATATCTGCTGATTTTATCTCCTTGCACATGCCTCTCACCCCTGCTACATCAAAAATGTTCAATGATGAGGCTTTTTCTCGGGTGAAGAGAGGGGTTCGCATTGTCAATGTAGCCCGTGGTGGTGTTATTGACGAGGAAGCTTTACTACGGGCTTTAGGTGCTGGGATTGTTGCTCAGGTTTGTGTTCATATTTAAGCATATACCGCATAGTTGGAGAGTTGGTAATGTTGGTTTTGTGCAGGCAGCACTTGATGTATTCACAGAAGAGCCCCCTCCACAAGGGAATAAATTGGTGCGGCATGAAAATGTGACTGTAACTCCTCATCTTGGTGCTAGTACCACCGAGGCTCAGGTAGCTGCTTGACTATCTAATTTGGCTTCTATCCTTTTTTCTACCTCTTCATATATTGGTTTTACAGCCTTACATTTTGACCAGGAAGGTGTGGCCCTCGAAATTGCTGAAGCTGTTGTTGGGGCTTTGAAAGGGGAGCTTGCTGCTACCGCTGTAAATGCCCCAATGGTCCCTTCTCGGGTACCATCTCAAATTTTGTTATTCTTGTCTATACTTGTTATTGCATAATGACGGCGATTGGATTACCCTGCCTGTTTTCAGAGTATTAAATAATTTGATTACCTAAATAATGCAATAACACGTATCCTTTAGAGAAAGGAAACTAACTTCACCGAGATAGTCAACAATTTTCTTGAATATTTTGTCTTTGTTTGGGAATCATGTGCATTTCAAATTTTTCTCGTTTTAATATCACAGGTTCTGTCAGAACTTGCACCATTTGTTGCACTCGCTGAGAAGCTGGGTAGATTGGCTGTGCAGTTGGTTGCTGGTGGAAGCGGTATGAAGTTTGTGAAGGTGACTTATGCTTCTGCTAGAGGTCCTGATGATCTTGATACTCGGCTGCTCCGAGCTATGATTACCAAGGGTTTAATTGAGCCTATTTCTAGTGTTTTTGTAAACTTGGTGAATGCAGACTTCATAGCTAAACAAAGAGGACTTAGGTTAACAGAAGAGCGCATTGTATTGGATGGTTCACCTGAGAAGCCGCTTGAGTTCATCCAGGTTCGAATCGCCAACGTTGAATCTAAATTTGCCAGCGCAATTTCAGACTCCGGTGAGATTACAGTAGAAGGAAGAGTGGAGGATGGAAAACCCCATCTGACCAAGGTTGGATCCTTTGGTGTCGATGTAAGCATCGAAGGCAGTCTTATACTCTGCAGGCAGATCGATCAACCTGGTATGATTGGCAAGGTGGGCAATATACTAGGTGAGGAAAATGTAAATGTAAATTTCATGAGTGTTGGAAGGATTGCACGAGGGAAACAAGCTGTAATGACCATTGGTGTGGATGAAGAACCCAGCAGAGATGCATTAAAGAAAATAGGAGAAATTGCAGCCGTTGAAGAGTTTGTTTTCCTAAAGTTGTAAGCAACATACTAATTCCATCATGCTCGGATCTGTTTGTTACTAATTTTGATCACTGTTCAGAAAATGTAGAGTTCTCTTCCTCGTTGATTGGTTGGGTTCTTAAATAGCCTGAAATTGCATGTACATGATAACACATTTCCTAATCCTCTATGCTTTTTGAATAACTGTGTGCTCTGTTGCAGATGAGGAATTCTAAGCCATAGTTTTGGTTTATAAACCAGAGAATTGAACATGTCTATCAAATTTACTGTCAACAGAATTCAAGCCTTAACCCAAGTTTAGAAATTACAGTAGACACAATCAGTACAACACTTTCCAAGCAGAAAGTGATTAGTTATCTTTTTTTTTTTTTTCTGAATAATTTTATATAAAAATATTTTTATTATTTAATTTATAAAAATATTTATGTTGATGTAATAAATAATCATCTTTACATAAATTTAATGTTTGTTTGGTTTAACTTTTTTTTGCTTAACTTGAAAGCTTTTTAAAAATATAAGTCGGGCAAAACAATTATTTTGTAAAAGCTTATCAGCTTAATTTTAATGAATTAAATGAAGAAAAAATAGGTTTTAAGAAAAGTTAGAAATAATATTTTTTTTCTTCCTTTGTTTTTAGCTTTTTACATAATTTTTATTTTTATTATTTAAAAAATTCTCATTTACTAAATGTAAATTCAATATTTATAAAAAATTTATGAAAATAAAATTATAAAAATAATTTTAATTTAATTTTTAAAATTTTTATTTTTATATAAATATCATAATAATTAAAAAAAAATACTTTGGAACTTTACTTTTATCTTTGAATCTTGGGAGATTGATATTGTAAATAAGAATAAATTACTTCAGAAAATACATGACAATACAATATATACAATTAAAACAAAAATGGTACCCACTACCCAGCATAAAGTAGGACAGTACTAATTACGTTGGTCACTTGTCCCAAGGGCTTTTAGCAGCTAGCCTTCAGTTTTAGCCAACAAAGGGCGCACCGGAGACGCGCCAAAATAAGGAACCAGGCACGTGTTTGGCAAATTCGCTGTAACGCAAGCTGAGATGCCACCGCATGCCAAACATTACAACGTGTCCCCAGTCAGTCCCTCCTGCCAGTGCCAGCCAAACGAAAATTGGACTGACTATTTGCAATAAATGGCAACCTTTCCTACAGTTGCAAAATACCTTCAATTACTGACCGGACAATTTCTGACTTTGATTGAACTCTTCTTTCACTTAAAGCTTGCAACATGAACGCCAAGGTACGTACTCGACTCCCTTTCTTTGATTTTCCTTCAATTTTTATCTGCTACTGGCTAATATCGAGGCTGTCAACATAATATTTTAGCAGGGAACTGAAAGGATAAATGAAGAGGGCGCAGTTGAAACCAGGGTGGAGACTGTAGATACACAATCCCCGCCCGGAGAAAACAAAGAACCCAGGATGGAGAACGTCGGGGTGGTCCACTTGACTCGTGATAGGCATAATTCTGGCGACAAGCGTGGCGTTTTGGCTGCTGCAGCTGATGCAGTAACAAAAGGCTTTCAGTCTGTCAAGGATGCTATTTCAGGCCGTGGTCACGACAGCAATAAATGAGTGAACTTACATGTGATGTATATCGACTAGGCTATAAATGTTCTGTGCCTTTGATATTAAAAATAAATAAGTTTCCCCATATTGAACAACCTCAATAGTCACTAGGGTCTGCCGATTGAAAGCGATGGGCATTGGTGGCTGTTTTCTTTGGCCCACAAGCGACAGAACGAGAAAATGAACGCGGTGACTTTTGAAAGAAAGGCGAATACTTAAGGTACATTTTTGGCCGTCCCATTCAAGATCCCCTTCAAGATTTCGTTCCATTTATCTTTATTATTTTAAAGTTAAAAAAAAAATGATACTTAAAAGGAGGAAAAAATGGGTCTCTGAATCACAAAGATCATATGGCAAATTGTAGACAAAGTGTACAGACAAATAACTTTTCACGATTCATTGATACTAGAGAATTACAGTCTGAAGACTGAAGATCCTAATTTACAATTCGGGCATTTAAATTACACAGTGCTTGAATTAATTATGACCAGACAAGGGATGCTGTGAAGCACATAAGCAAAATAAGCAAAAGCAAAGCCATCTCGGGGCCACGATACGGGCAAGTTGTAGTGGAACCCGAAGACATTTACCAGACACCAACCTCCATGAACCCATCCTCAGTGGCGCAGCCCCTAAACATCCCAGTGGTGTTGAACCCACATGCCACTTCACCGTTCTTTGACACAGCAATTAGCCCAGCTTTTCCTTCATCCAATCTATACTTTATTACATAATCCACTGCTTCATGCAGATTCAACCCTTTGTATTCCATTACTGCCGCTACTTCCCTTGCCAGGGTGCTTCGGATGATTGCTTCTCCTTCCCCAGTGCACGAAACCCCGACTAAGTCACAAGCGTAAGTCCCTGCACCAATAAGCGGCGAGTCACCTATCCTTCCTGTCATCTTGTTCATGAGCCCACCAGTGGAGGTGGCTGCAGCGCACCGGCCTTCCTTGTCAACCACCACGCACCCAACCGTCTCTGGGGCGTAGACGCTGATTGGTAGCCCGTTCATCTGCAAAGGACTTTCCATAGCTGCGCCGCCACCGCAGGTGCCAGTAGTTGGGATACGGTAATCAAACTGATAAAATGACAAAACTAGAAAAGGTTAGGCATGGCTGCTCCACCACGTTATTTGCTGAATGAATGTCGTTTCAGGTAAAGTTATGCAAAATCAAAAGTACCAGGATTGAGTTTGCCTCTTTTGCCAACTTAAGCATCCCAACATTATCTTCCGTAATGAAATATTCATTGTCCACCAACTCCACGCCCTGCACAAAATCCAAGCCATTTAAAATTTTCTTTTAAAAAAGAGAACAAGGAAGCCAACTGAAGAATCTAAACTCTCCTGTCACGTGTCAGAACATGAAAGATTGAAAGCGTATGGCTATGCTATTCAGCACGTGATAGCGGAATCGAAGATTCCAAAAGAACAAGATATATTAGTCTGGGTTTGGACCATAAAGGGCTGGCTATACGAAACTGTGGCCAAACGAACCTGTTTCCTGGCGAACTCTTCGGCACCCGCAAAGGCCAGATACGAATGTGGCGATTTG
>JBBYHK010000017.1:710891-725667 GCA_038382065.1 Adansonia grandidieri | reverse complement strand
AAGAATCTAAACTCTCCTGTCACGTGTCAGAACATGAAAGATTGAAAGCGTATGGCTATGCTATTCAGCACGTGATAAGAACAAGATATAATAGTCTGGGTTTGGACCATAAAGGGCTGGCTATACTAAACTGTGGCCAAACGAACCTGTTTCCTGGCGAACTCTTCGGCACCCGCAAAGGCCAGATACGAATGTGGCGATTTGTCCATGACAAGTCGGGCAAGGGATACAGGGTTCTTAACCGTGGTTAGGCCTGAAACAGCACCGCATCTCCTCTTTGGTCCGTCCATAATGCTGGCTTCCAGTTCCACCGTTCCATTCTCTGTAAGGGCAGACCCACACCCGGAGTTAAACAGAGGATCTCTTTCCAGTTCTCTCACCTATAGCAAAACAAAAATCCCAAATTATTCATTCCATAAGAGAAAGACAGTAGTTAAAAAAAAATGATAACAATATCAACTCTCTCCATCAAACACATCGTCACCAGTTAATGTTTTCACTAATTAAAATGTAAAATTTGACGTCTTTCCGTTTTCTTTGTTAAAAATCAAATCTCCCATTATTAAATTACATTGACGACAATTGTGGATGAAACGAAAGGAAGGGGTCGAAGGAAAGGGGACGTACGACAAGTTCAACGACGTCGATTGCGGGGAGGTTAGAGCGGAGAGCGGAGATTCCTATATCAAGGCAACGAGTGAGGAGTCTCTTAGCCTCCTCTTGCCTTTCTTTAGGGAGATTCGGGTCTACACCAGCGCCACCATGCACTGCAATTGCCCAGCCTGCCATTTTTTTTCCCTTTCTCTGTCTCCTTGTTTTTTTTTTTTGAAACTCCACCGCTAGCCTTCCCCTCTATTTAAGCCCTGTTCGCTACGTAAAGAACTAAAAACCTTGGGATTCTATTTATAGGCCTTCGCGGACTTGAAACCTTCTGAGGTAGATTATTATAAATTGTAATCTGAGTTAGTTTCGGTAGAATCAGGGTAGGAAGAATCTTTTCTCTTTTCTCCCTATGATCTTCCACTTGTTGTCTAGGAGGACAATGTAATTTACACAGCTTTGTCTATAATGGAAACATCATGGGACAGGACACGACAGTTATTATATAGGCAGATTCTAATTTTTACAGTTGCGGCTCTGGAAATTTCTTACAGTCTTACCTCATGTTTTTTCAATCTAGGAATAAGACTCAAACCTTTTCTTTTTCAGGGTTAATTAATCGAGTCAAATGTCAAAATTTTTGGAGAGGTCAATTGTTTTCTTTCTTCCTTGTTTGTATTTGAAGCAAATACGACAACTCATCACAACTTCATAGCTTGACCAGACATCACCTAATCAAAAAAAAAAAAAAAAAAAAAATACACGATGCGAGGGAGATAATATATTAAATGTAAATGATTCATTTCAAAGCTGGGTTTTGGATTTTGCCACGTTTTAATAAGATTTAAAAAAAAAATTAGATTAAACCTTAGCTAATAATTAATCATTTCTAACCAAATGGTGTCTATTCAATTTGGCATGTGCTAATTTGCATAAGGTTGTTGATTAGACTAATTTTGGCTTTGTTTTCGTTATGTGGGATTTGCATCAAGGTTGGAACTGAGGAGAATATGACCAAAAAGGAAAACAAACCTAGTTTTTAATAATCAAATAGGTTGAGTTAATCGATATTAATTAAAGATTTTTTTAATTATTATTTTTAAAAAGAAAAATCTAATCAATTGATTTTATAATCATTAATTAAAATTAAAAATTATTTAATTATTATTTTAAAAATTTTATATTTAATATATTATTTTTATTAAATTTAAAAAATTAATAATTGATCGTAATTTTCTCTTTATAAAATATCTGTTTAAACCGTTGAGAAATGAGAACAGACACTAATTATTTTTTCCTCAATATAGCTGATTTGCATTTATGGCTTATTATTATTATTATTATTATTTGGCATAATTTATGGTCCATAATATTCCCATATAAAAGGCTCGAGAAGGTGCTTATCGCTTAATTAAGCTGGCATTGCTTAAGCAAGTTTGCTACTTCTACTTCAGTTTTTTTTTCTTTTTTTGTCTCTTCACCTATTTTCCCTTTTCCAATTAAAGAAAGTTGACCAGTTTATTAGAAATAAAATAAAAATTACGAAGGGAAAGCTTTGTCCCGAGGGAATGGGCCGGCCCTTCGGCTTTAGTAAGGGCGCAGAATGTGCGGTATTCTGAGTTGGAAAACAGAGGTTTCCGCCGACAACAAGCACCTGAAAAAGCCCTGGTTTTAGGTTCAAACGTCCTAGTTGTGTGGCTGATTAACCTACCCACCTTCAAGATTCAAATTATGATTGTCATATTTATAATAATTATATATATAATAAATATTATTATAATATATATTAATAATAAAAAATTAAAATAATAAATAATAATCGTACGGTTACCGTTCTATATATAATTATAGGCGGCGGACAACAAAAATGAATTAAGTAAAAGGCTGCGGGTCCGGAGGGTCGCTGGTTCGCGGAACTGCAACTGGGGAAGCTACCATGCATCATCTTCATCATAATCCGATAATGGAGATAAGGTTGGTGATTGGTTAGATTTGTTTAACATTGATGACTAAGTTATTGTATCATCAGATATATGCATAGACCGTTCTATATATGGCAATTCAAATTCAACGTTGCTTGAAATTAAAAAAATACAGATCAAATTCGAAGTCTCTGCATTTGACAGCCTAGAAAAACCTGAAGAGAAAGGGACGGCACGTCAGCTACAAGATAGATATAAATATATATATATATATATATATATATAGATATATATATTGTTTCAGTGGACATTCTAAAAATAATTTCCCACTCAGCTTCCTGACTGAACTTGATTAATGATAGACGGCATCAAATATTAACCTTGGTTTGATATCCTAAGCTATGAATAATTTTAATTTTTAATACGTACATTTTAAACTTTTATTCAATTCAAGAAAAAAATTTATGAATAGATTATTTTATGTCAATATATATATATATTTAATTCAAATTATGAAAAAATGTGTGCTTATAAACATAGATTTTTTTTTTGACAAATGCTTATAAACATAGGTTAAGAATAATTAAAATACTAATTTAAAATTTATTTTTTTATATTTAATGTATTATATTTACTATACTTAAAAGAAGCTAATACATTAATTAATTAGTACTACACATTCAAAAAAAATTAAGTATTTATTACATGTTATCTGTAATAAGTAAATGATAATATTTGTTTTAATATATTAAATAGTGATTTTTGTAATAAATAAATGATGATTTTCCAATAGTGCAATTATATGACATATATTGACATGCAGTAATTGATTCCAACAATGCTTTCTTCAAATTTACATGTAATATAAGCTTTATAATTATGTGAAAATTACAATTTAAAACCATGAATTTGAATGTTTATATAGGGGGATCATAGAAAAAATATGCTAGATTTTTTGCCTTTTATGCGGTTGTGAAGATTCTATTTTGTGACCACCTATTTGTTGACAATGAAACAAGTTAAAGCCCCTTGAAAGATCAGTTTCACATGCCCTTTTTGAGTAAGCCATTTGAGCAATTTTGTTTTATCTTTTTGTTTTCTACTTCATGGAATATATTATGAATATATGCACAGTACACATATAAAACCGGAATTGAAGCTGCTTTTCATGGATGGATGGAATTGACAAACTTTTGTGGTGTGTATATGAAAGCAATCTACAATTCTAGTTAAGGATATGAGGTTGTAAATTTTTAATATCCTCTTCTTTATCCAAATCTCAGTAAAAAAAATAAATTATTACCCATTTGTTATATAAAAAAAACATAATGTTATGTACATTTTAATTAATTAACATGTATGATCTTGTGTCAAAAAAGCATTTACTCTCTATTGTAAGTGGTCTTCTAATACCTACCTCTATATTTGGATTATCTCTCCAAAGCACCCACATATATAAATTCATGATCGCGTGTTTTCTCGTTGACACTCCAATAATATGCGCCCTATTGGAAACCCTTGCTCACTGCCACAGCCCAGTGACTGAGTGTTGGTCACCGAACTGTTCATTGTAAGATAAATATGATTCAAAGTGCCATATAACTAAACCCTGCATCATCACCGACTGACTAGTGCCTTCCCCGTTACATATATCCTATAATTAGGAATCTAGCATATGAGTGATGAATGTGGCGTGAAATTCGAGTCCCTAGCAGCAGTGTGGCACCGAACTTTTTTAGTAATAGTCATTGGAATATTCAGGTGGGTGACAAGAAGCACAGTCAAGTTTGTTGGATGTTTGTAGTTGGTGGGCCAAGCCATCAACTCAAGAACATGAGAACCTCAAAGTAACAAAGTCGACGTGCCAAGTTTTGCTTCTAAAAGAAGTCTATACGGCTATATATGCCAAGAGAAATTACCTAGGAAAGCTGTAATTGCACTACGTTTCAAAATTTAACCACTCTGTCAATTTCTCAAATTACGTCTACCACAAAATCTTTGGCTAAACGCTTAATGCAAAGGTCAATGTATGGAGTGATGGACCAGTGGCACCGAAAAAGGCGATATACAAAGAAAACGATACATATGCAACGATTTAAATGGTCTGAAATGGGAAAAAATTAACATAGTGATGCTAGCCACAAGTGTAATGTTTGATGACGATTTATACTGGACATTCATGATCCTCCCTTTGATTTAAGGCCCCATAATAATCTCTTAAACTACCACCCTGCCTCCCCGTATTCAATAACTTTTGGATAATAATTGTACCATGTTGTTTGAACACTTTAGCAAGCTGAAAACCTTCCTCGCCATGCATACATCCAAAGGGAATTTTAGTAGTATGGTTAATATGCCTCCAGGAGCAAGATTTAAACCAGAATTCAATTACAACCCATAGAATAGTCATCTTCTTTTTTACTCAAAATCTGAACGGAAATATAGAGATTAAATAGACGCAAATCCAACATAACACATATGAAAAGGTAATTATAACAACAATGAAGTTCTAATGCTACTTGATAAAAAGATAGATTACTCATTCACTGAAGCTTGATCTCAAAGAAACATCATCCAACACTCCCTGCAAAATGATTTAAATCCAATTTATCAATCATTTCTAACAAAGAAATAAAAAAGAAACTTTTGCAACTAGAAGTTGAATTTTAATTCAAAACAAAGTTTAAATATAAAAAATTTAGGATACCTGACAATTTAGTCATTCAAAACAAACAAGAAAAAAATATACAAATTTTTCAAAGCCAATTGACACGTATATATATGATTTGAAAAGTTGTCATTATTTGATTTTCATTTATTACTAAGTTTTCAAGTCGTGAATTTGTGATTGGAAGTGTTGATGTAAATCCCAACAATGCTTTTAATTTTAAGGTGTCTCGAGTGTTTGTGTTTTGATAATGTTTTGTATGCCTTGATAGAGTGTCGTACATTGGACTGATCGAAAAAAATGAGTCTACGGTCATGATATGGGAGCTTACTTTTGTGATTGAGATCGATCAAACTTTTTTTGGTGTCTCAGCTGTGAATGTTTTGGATATTTTAATCGGTCTATTTCTGATTAGAAGGTTTTGTCCAAAGCAAGCCTTGATTTATTTATTTTATTTATTATTATTTTACTCTTTAATATTAATTTTCGTATCCCTCCACCTTTTTTACTCAAAAGTCTAAATCTCTTCCTCATTTTCTCAAGTAATTATTTGATTAATATGCATACGAATAAACTAATTTAGAGGTTACGTTATTTGTTTAAATTTAAAAATTTATTTGATTTTAAAAATATTAAGATTTGAAAAATAAGATTGGGCAAAAAACTGAGAGCATGGGTTGAGGGAACTTATAAAATAAAAAATTTTTATAGATGAGATAAAGAGATAATAAAAAAAATATTTTTTTCTCTTGAATTTAGTAATATTAGGAACGAATGTCGTTACCAAAATTTTTTAAAGACATAATTTTAGAAGATAATTATTGGAGATAATTTTTCGCCTCTAAAACTTTTAAGAACGAATTTTAAAAAAAAAATAATTATTGTTTATCCCAAATTCCTTAAAGAGATTAACTCTAACATAAGACTTGAGCTCAACTCGACTCATATTTTACTTGTGCAATATATATTTATATTTGTATTTATTATATAATTTATATTATTATAATATAAATATTAAAAAATACATTGAATTAAAACTTAATAAAAATGATAAAATTACTAATGATTAAATAAAAATAATATTTTTTTGATTTTTTAAAAATAATATGGGCTGATCATATTTTGAGCAAAATGTGATAAGATAAGATTTGATACTTATTGCCTTTGATAATAAAGACACGAAGGGTAATAAAATTTTGACAGAAGAAAAAACAATTTAATAGATGAATTATTGGAAAGAGATCATCAATCTTATTACTGGGTATTATATCAATGGACTAATAATTCCCAAATGCTTCTTCTTGTTGCTGTACATATCACATCTGATGATCTGAAAATCCAACCGAAAAGGATCGAAGATGCCATGTTATTTCGTGGCTTTTCGGTGACAAAAATGAGAGAGAAATGGAGGTTTCGATATTGCCCAAGCAACCTCGGGGACAGCGGCTGCAGCCAAGTAAAAAGGTTAAGTGGCAGGCTTAATCACCTTACGTTCTTACCACTACCAACGACAAAGGTTGAGTTTTGCACTACAACGTAACTGAATTTGGCACTACAATCCGATTTAAGTTTCTGTACCCCATAACTAAGATATGGCAACAAGTGTCTTTAAGATATTACTTAAGATGAAAACTTATTCCATTTCAATCCATGACATTACGCGTGCTAAAATGCACGGTTATTATTTTAATTTTGATTATGAAAATATCTTTAGATGTATTATAGCTTTCGTAATTAAACAGAACTATCGAAGTAAAGCATACAGTGGAGAATATGAGTAGACTAGTGTTATGCTCGTAATTTTAATTAATTTAAAGTTATCGAATAAATTTATTATTCTGAACACATCATTTAAAAATAAAATAATTAATGATATTTTTTAAATTTTTATTAAATAGTATTTTTTTTATTTAAATTTAACGTAGATTTTAAATTGATCCATGAGTCAAAGTGTAAATCAATCACTTTAAATGCATAATTTAAAAATAAAATTAAAATAATTATTAAAATAAATATTTTTAAACTTATTTTACCGGTCGGTTTGAGTATCAACACTAAATTGACCTTTAAGTTAATATATAGATTAATCCCTTTAAGTAAACATATAAAATTAAAATAAAAATAATTAATAAAAAAAATTTTTATTTTATTTTTTAGCAAATTTGGTATGAAGTCTAAGTTGATCGACTCATGTACGAACCAATCCTCTTAAATACATCATTTAAAAATAAAATAAAAATAATTAATAAAATAAAAATTCCTTAACCAAGGAGTCAACTCCTATTGTTTAAATTTTAAGAAAGAAAATATCAAGCAATAAATAAAAATAAGAATAAAAAAACAATTACAATATTTTTATTAATAATTTTAATAATTGCTACTTCTTTATTTAAAATTATTTTTTTTAATTTTATTCTTTTTTAATAATTATTATTTTATTTTTTAAAAAATTATTCTTTTTAATTTTGTTGGATGAAAATAATTTTATAAATTTAAAAAAAAATTAAAACTCAAAAAATAATATATTGTATGCATAGAAGATATCACGTCACGACTTGCTATCCACTATTTAAATTTTGTGGACGGATTTTACTTTCACAAATTCCTCATTGATAGTGTTCGAAAAACTGGTTCTTGGGCTGCTTTTTTTGCAACTTTTGCAATGTCAATAGACATCTCTTGCTATCGCTGCTAAAAGAGACCCCTCAATGATTGGTTGAATACGACCACTGTGGGGAATTAACTGTAACTTTGGGCTAAAGGTGCAACTTTTGCTTATCACATAAATAAAACAAAACTGAGCAGAACGCCAACCTCCATTTTGGAGATGACAGGTTCAGGCCTCCAAAGTAAGGGTTGGGCTAGATCAGAAAATCTTTGAAATGTAGTCGCTCAACCTGAGATTTACTACTTTGGGCCAAGTTTTTAACTTGGGATTCCAAGTTATGCCTCATCCAAGCCTGGAACATTGTATTCCATGGAGGGCTTTATTGGTCAAGTCGCATAGGAACTTATCTTTTTTTGTTCTTAAATTTTCTCTCAGGTTTCCTAGAATCAAAGAGAGAGTGATGGTGCTTCAAATCTTAATTGCCTCATTTTCACCAGCATTGTCAAATTTCATATTTTCAACTGAGTTCAGAGAGTTAAGAGACCAGAACGATTAAGATGGGGCAAAGAGTAGAGGCAGACGTTGATCATTCAGGTGTTTGAATTTTATTTTTATTTAATTTTGGACATTGGGTTTTGGAGGGTGGACCTTTGGTCTGGGCCATCAATCCACTTTAGGTTGGTCATGTTGAGTTGGGCTTAATTCCTACGACTTTATTGTATCGTCATACTTTTTGCAACATGGCACGAGCCAGAGAAAAGAAACTTTTATGCTTTTCTTTCTTTGACAAGCTCATTGAAGTTGCATTTTAATTTTCCGAAAATTAGAATTCAACCTTCTTACCCAAATGCAAATATAATAATAATAATAATCCAATTTATTTTTATGCTTGGATTTTAGTCTGATTTTTCATTTTCTTTTACTTTGAAAGAAAGTAAGGGGCGTGCTCTTAGCGGAGGTAAGAAAGATTCCCTTTTTTTGGTTCAAAAAGAAACACGGAAGCAATACCAGGTTGAGAAAAGCCGAATGAAATCCGATTGTGACGTTGGTCGGTTTGGCTGGACTGGACATTTCCACGGAGAACAAACTGAAGAAGACGAAGAAGAAAGCATGAAGACATGTTCCTGAGTTAAACATCTGCTTTTGTGTTCCTCTACGGTTTTGGTCCAGGACAAAACCCTGTGGCCGTTTCCTTCTTTCTTTCTTAATTTTTGTTTGAAAATTTTTATTATTCAGGTTTCGTTAGTTGTTGTCGTGGATGGGACAATCAGTTTCGACGGCGAAACTGTGGAGTCGTCGAGATTGTAACCATAGCCAACGGTTAAACTCGAAATTAACGGCTCTGATATGTCCGATGCAAACTGAGGAAGCTGAAGAGATTGACCGAGGAAGAATAGATGAATCATTGGATTTCATCTCGGATCTACCTGACGAGTGTTTAGCTTTCGTTTTTCAGTCTCTTAGTCCCGCTGACAGAAAACGATGCTCTCTCGTTTGTCGCCGGTGGTTGAGGATTGAAGGACAGAGCCGTCATCGACTCTCCCTCAACGCCCAATCAGATCTTCATCCTCTGATTCCTTCCATCTTCTCTCGCTTCGATGCTGTCACGAAACTGGCTCTGAAATGTGACCGTAGATCTGTTGGCATCGGCGACGAAGCGCTTGTTCTAATCTCCGAGCGTTGCCGGAACTTGACTCGCCTTAAGCTTCGAGCTTGCCGTGACTTGACCGATGCAGGCATGTTGGCGTTCGCTAAAAACTGCAGGGGTCTAAAGAAGCTCTCGTGTGGATCTTGCACTTTCGGAGCTAAAGGCATGAACGCGGTGCTCAACAACTGTCCAGCCCTCGAGGAACTTTCCGTGAAGCGACTTCGTGGCATCATCGACGGAGCTGCAGCTGAGCCGATAGGGCCAGGGGTGGCGGCAGCGGCGTTGAAAACGATTTGTTTAAAAGAGCTTTATAATGGACAATACTTTGGTCCGCTAATTATTGGTGCCAAGAGTCTGAGATCTTTAAAACTTTTTAGATGCTCTGGTGATTGGGATAAGCTTTTCCCTCTTATAATGGATCGGGTCACGGGTATCGTAGAGATCCATATGGACCGGATTCAAGTCAGCGATGTTGGTCTTGTGGCTATATCCAACTGTTTAAACCTAGAAATTCTTCACCTCATTAAGACTCCTGAGTGTACCAACGCCGGACTCGGAGCTGTTGCGGAGAAATGTAAATTGTTAAGGAAGCTTCACATTGATGGATGGAAAGCGAATCGAATAGGTGACCAAGGATTAGTCGCTGTTGCCAAATCTTGCTCTTATTTACAAGAATTAGTTCTTATTGGTGTTAATCCGACGAAAGTGAGTTTGGAAATGTTAGCTTCATATTGTCTGAATTTGGAACGGTTAGCTTTATGTGGCAGTGTTACAGTTGGTGATGCGGAGATTTGGTGTATTGCTATGAAATGTATAGCTTTAAAGAAGCTTTGTATTAAAAGTTGCCCGGTTTCAGATCATGGAATGGAAGCCCTTGCTAGTGGTTGCCCTAATTTGGTTAAAGTGAAGGTGAAGAAATGTAGAGGAGTAACTTCAGAGGGGGCAGATTGGTTAAGAGCTAGTAGAGGTTCGCTTGCTATTAATTTGGATACAGGGGAACATTTAGATGCGAGTGCCAGTGATGGTGGGGCACAAGATAATGGAGTTGAATTTACGCCGGTGGTGGCTGGTCAAATTGGAGCTACTGGCATTGCTTCAAGGAGCATGGGTCGTTCAACATCGTTTAAGTTTTCAGGGCTTTTGAGTGGGAGGAGTTTTGTGGCTTGCACTTTGAGGAGGTTGGCAAGTATTAATGGCAGTTCTCGGAGCTAATTTGGAGGGATGAGGCCAAGTTGCAATGAAAAAAGAGGAAAAATAGCACTCTGGGTCTTGAACCGGTTACATTATTTTATTTTGTAGTATCCAATTCCGTTGTTTTTGTATTTAATTCAGTACTGTGTTCTCTTGATTGCCTTTTGAACTGAATCTTCATCTTCAAAAGTGATAGTTTCTCTTTTATTTTCCCATATTTCTTTTGAGTCTTAGTTTCTTTATTTAGGAAGCTTTTTCTCTATCTTTTTTTGTTTCAAATATAATTAATTATCTGGTACGGAATTTGCAAAAGCAGCACCCTGATACATTAGTTAGATTTGTGCATTATTTAGATTCCGATTCTTTTAATGCTTATTTAATTTTAATAGGATACGAATGCTCATTAGATAAGAGGTTTGTCTGTATTTAAACTACTTGACTGTGCGCTTTTCAGCATCAAATTGTTAAATATCAGTAAAATTGTGATAGAGGTTTTATGTTTTTAGTCAATTTATGTATCAAGTAAATCAAGATTCTATTGCCTGATTCTATTGCTTGTTGTGGAATCATTTCAAACAGGATAGAGGTTAGGAGTTAGATCTTAGAACTATTGTTTCTATCCAGATGTTACCGTTCCATGACATTAGTAACTTCTCTGATGAACTTTTTGTAATATCTATGTGCGATTTTCTTATGGTTTGTGATTGTGATTATCTTTTGCTCTGACTCACTGATCTGCGATATTAAGTGGTGTTATTGGTTAGAAACTGGATTAGGAAATTCATTGCGAGATGTAATATGATACATATAAGCTGAGGAAATGCAAAGCGATACCTGATGTTGTCATGTGTCATCTCAATTTTTGGTTACAAAATGGAAGTTAGCTAGCATGGTAACTTTATTCATTTACTTATCAACTAATGCCTAATTTTGGTTTAACTAACTTCATTTCACATATAATATGCACATGGAAAAGTAGTTAAAATTCATCTTAAATTCGACTAGATTCTAGAACATATTAGCATTTTTTCATTTTTCTCTTAACTATTACATTTCAAACATATAAATATGATAATAGAATCTAGATCTTCATAAAATGCTTACTTGTTAGTTGGATTTTGGAACAAATGGCAAGCCTTGAGCAGTTGTTCAGGCAGGAATAGACCATATTAGCATGGTTCATTGAGCAGCCTGTGAATCTTTGAATGGTTAATTCATCGATCTTTCTCCTATACTTGCACTTTTTTTTTTTAAATCAATTCTAGCATGCATGCAGGATATTTATATTTTGATTCTATTGATGGGAACACATACATAGGTTTCTGAAAAGTTCTTGACAATTTCTGGTTTTAGCTGTGCTCATATAAATCTAGCTTGGACAAATTGCAATGGTTATCAACTTGTCTTGGTTATATCATATCTTTGTCATCTCACATGAAGTACAGCCAAAAAACACACATCAAAAATCAATGCGAAAAATGCCAGTAGGTACATTTCCAATGCCACAATTGATGTTCCAATTTTATCAGGTGGGAGGGCTATGATTTTCGGTCCAACTGCTTGGTCGATCTCCTCTCAACTGAGTCAGATTTTATGAGGTCTTCAACTCTTTACATGGTGCTGCTTTAGTTGTCTTATTGGTGTTCTCCACAACCGAAAGGGAGGTACGTTTAACTACCCATCCATTTCTTTTACTTAGTTATTCTTAATATATTATAGTTAAATTGGTATGTCTTTTTAACATTTTGCCCCACAAGTTGCTTCATGTCGTTATTTTAGTATTGCCATGCGAGGCTATGTTCTCTAAGGTGTAGTATACATTATCCTTCAGGCTGTGTTCTCCAACATGACATGTTCAGTTGCAAACTAGTTACATATCTTTATTTGTATATGGATGTCTGAATGCATTGTGCATACGTTTATACATATCGCATACATCCTTTAGTCTCCTAAACACATAATGTATTGCTTGTGACTTGTGAGTGTTGATGTCTATTCTATAGAAACCTGGGATTAATCTGAATTTTGAGGCAGGATTGAGTATTGATTTTGTTCTGAATCTCTAATGCCTGACCTATCCATAAAAATTGATTGGGTTGGAATTTTTTTGAAACGTATATAGAGATTCTACTGGTGCATTTTATTTTTAAAGCATCTCTAACTCTCTGTTTCCGTTTGTTTTATCTAAACGTACAGGAAATGTTTTAGTTTTATATTTACTATTAGACGCAGTTGCAAGTAACCTCCTATTTCTTTTTACCCAAGAAATGAAAACAAGGAAGAATATAAGGTTTCTTTTGAATGATAATAATATCTAGAAATAGATTAGTCCTGTTTGATGGAAATTATGAGGCCATTGTCCAAAAGGCGTTGGTATTGTAATCACCGAATTCACGCCTTTTCCTACCATTGCCTGCCTTGCCTTTCACGCTTGCAATAGTTATTGAAGCTTTTGCTTTGCTTTGCTATAGTCCCACTTGGGTTGTTCGCTTGTCTAACCATTTCCCAATCAATTTTTATGTACCCTTTTCTCTTTACTTTTACTAACTTTTTTTTAATAATTTCTCCGTTAGATTGGGTCGAAAGAACCGACCCTGTTTTTGTTGTTATGCCTTTTTTTTTTCCCTGTTCTGTTCATGACATGCCTTTAAACGCCATCTCTTTGCAAGTTGCAAAAGCGTGTTTCCATTCATATGATCTAGCGAAGGGCGAGGCTGGAAGGCATAGGCAAGAAAAAAAAGGTATATGATCTAACGAGATGCGTATTAAAGATAAAAGAATCCCATTAAAAGCAAAAGAAGCTGTTAATTGATTTCACTAAAAATCTAAACTACATCTTTAAGACTTGTCCAATTTATAGTGTCAACTACGGGTTGATAGCTATTTTATGCCTGGTTAAAATCAATTGAAACTTCAATAGATCCAACGATCACACAATGGGTTGGAAGGATAAAAAACTTGGGTCTGCAATAATTGGCTCATTGACTGCACCATATGAACCATAGTCCAGCTTCCTATTACATGCTATCCGTGAACTTTACTTTCTTTTCGAAGGAAAAAGCTTCCCTTTTTGGCTTCAATCCATGCAAGTTCCTGGCCCTGCTTCCTAGCTGTTGTTCTTATAATTAATTAAGGCTTGCCCTGTTTATGAAACATTAATTAATTGAATTAAGAAAAAGGCTTAATGACCAATAATATTCCATGGAAATCTTAAGCACCTTGGCCATATCGTATATAGGCCTAGCATTGCTGTTGGAAAAAATTTGGGTTTGAAAAAAGTATGTTTAGAAAGTGTGGTGGAATAATATGGTTCAAGAACTTTTTAAGTGTTTTTTGTTGTTATGAAAAAGTGCTTTGAAGAGTTAAAATATAAAAAAAACGTGTTAAAATAATAAAAATGTAAAAATGTGAGGATAATAAAGTCACTTAATCTCAAAGTTAATTTTCAAATTACAAAAGTTTCATTTTTCTAGCTTTTGGTTTGAGCTGTCAAACTATGATTTCAAATGTAAAAGTAAAAAATTTTTACTCGTTTAACATTGCGTTTGCAATAAAAAACACTTTCTGACCTCAAAAACTATGCCAGCAATAATGGTAAATAAGATTGTAGATATAATGACCCGGTCTAAATGAGTAAATGGTTATTTAATTATGGCCTAACTCAGTCAAAGATGGAGAAGACAAATTATTTGCTCACCATTGATCTCGTTTAACTACTTGGTCGGCACTCGGCAATGTTTTTAAAGATGATTTTGGATGCTTTATAATGTATCAAACTTCTTGTCAAAATAAACAATTTGATACATTAACAGAAATACCCACAAACTCGAGAAAACCACTTTCGTATTATCCAGAATTGCTGAGAAGCGGTAGCTTACAAGAAAACCAAATTATCAAGAAAAACTTACCGATACCTGAAATACAGATAAAAAATGTAAATATATTCATCCAATGCGATGAAATTTTCTGCATGGATCATAATAATTACAAAGCCATTGTGGCTGAAACCACGAATTCTTGTAGCTTCTGTCGATGTAGTATTTTATCTGCTTGCATGATATTAGTGACAGAAGAGCTCAATAGGGTGGTGGAGGATAGATTCCGGTTGGAGCTGAAGCAATAATCGGAAATTCAGATCA
>JBBYHK010000017.1:642801-701951 GCA_038382065.1 Adansonia grandidieri | reverse complement strand
AAATTATGAAAATTTTCCCTTTAGTTTTACATATTATAATTTGATTCCAATGAAATCTACAACATAAATTATCTTTGATTCTGATTAAGTTTTTACATAGAATGAGTGCAAAAGTTTATCCCTTGGCTCAAGTTTCCCTGGCCTTAAGTAAGTTTATATGACAATGCAAATTTAACTCTTTTTTTTCTTGGAAAATTTTGTGTCTAACTACGGGGAGATGGTATAAAAAGATAGAAACAAAGGTGTGCCAATTTCCAACTACATAAAGGCAAAATTCTATCGTGACAAATAAATTCCAAAAACGTTATTATTATATTATTATTATTATTATTATTTTTAGCCCTTGGAGCTTTTCCTTGGGCAATTGATCTAAGAGTTAGTTTAATATTGATGTTAAAAAAAAAAAAACTTAGATTATAAAAGTTTGAGTTAAAAAAATATGTTTAAAAATATGATAGAAAATATGATTTAAAATTTTTAAGTATTTAGCATTATTGTAAAAATGTACTGCAAGAAATTCAATTTTTTCCAAAAAATTATATAATTAAAATAATAAAATTTTTAAGACGTAAAATAATTAAATTTTTTTAACTTAAAAATTAATTTTTAAACTCCAAAATTTTATTTTAGAGCACGGGGAGGACTCAAGCATGCTGATGCAAACAACGATTATATAATGCATGTAATTAATTTACAATATTTTTATTCTTGAATATGATGTACTGCTAGATATAGCACGTTGAACTTAAAAGTTAGTTTAATTAGTTTATATGTTTTATGCTTACAAGAATCCCAGCATTTATAATTTTTTTTTCATCCCAAGCTTAGATCACTTTGTAAAAAAAAAAAATGTATAATTTAGTTGTATTTTTCAAGTTTTAGCTTATTTCCTAATGATTGAGGCTAATTGCTACCCCTAAGATATGCTTGAAAATGCAAATAATTATAAGATGTTTACCTACTCTTTTCCTATTTATTTCTATTTCAATATGGTGGTCAAAATTATTTTTTTTAGATAAATTATAAATCTTAAGCAATGAGTTCTAATCGTTAAACATGTAATTTAAAATCAGTTAGTTATAGTGAAGAGACTCAATTAAATATAAGGTCACAAAAAATTTAAGACTTATCAAATATAAGACAACAACTTTTACAGGCTTTATCAAACTATCACACATAGGTAAAGACCAAAGAACTTAACTTTGATACCATGTGACCAGACTAAGCTCATGGGCTGGGCCGATTGTGACCCAAAAAAATTTAAAACTCAAGTTCAAGTCCGAATTTTTCTTGGTTTAACAGCTCAAAATAACTATTTAAATATATTGAAATATTAACATATTATTTTATATTAGTATGTACATATATTTTATAATTAATTTTTTTAAAAATATATTATGTTATTCTATAAATAATTATCTAGGTCGGGCCAAGTTAGCCAAAATCACAAAATATCATACACAGGCCCAGCCGTTGAATAGATCTACATTTAACACACTCGAAATAGGTAATATACATGAATAATAGCATGCAAGAACAAATATAATAAACCTCAACTCTGATACCGTGTTAATGGATGTGTTCATGAGCCAGGTTAAGGCATGGTATAAACATCATTTAACATATAATATTTTTTGCCTAAACTTTGCCTGAAATGAAATATGTGCTTAAATTTTGCCTAAACCCTCATATTCGTAAATGGATAGTTCAGACCTATTTAAGTTTGTTCATATAATATTTTTATTTTTTTAATTTTCTTTTTAATAATTAAATAATTTTCTTTTATTAAGATTTAAATAAAGATAATTTAACAAATTTTTTTAATACTTACACTATAATATTATATGTGTTTATTCTTTGTATGATATAAATTACAAATATATATTAATATAAAGATAATTTAAATTATATAATTGAGATCCAAAATGTTAGAACTAAAGCTTATCCATTTTATAAATGTTGCTAATTATTTTTGTCCAAGCTTATTTTTTGAACTCAGCATTTTTTTTTAAAATTCTTTTATAAATTGAACAAGCCTTCTGACTTAAATAGGTAGTCAAATTTATAAATATCTCTATATATTAAATATGTAATCTAAAACCTGACAATAAGTGAAGAGATCTAATTTCGTAGATATAAAACCAAAATTAGACATACATAAATTAACATCGCTTTTAACACTGGTTATGCTTTCTTTCTTCTTCTCCTCTGAACAATTTATGATGGAGAAAATTTCTTTCTAATTAATCAATGATGGACAATCAATAAATTATCTTTTAGGATTTCATTATTGAATTAGAATATAAATATATACTATTCATGACCATGAGATTTAGAAATCGCAACATATTTTGTATTTTTATTCTTTTTGGGTACTTGAAAAACAATGAATAAAATCGATTCTATATACAGTGTTCATCGACCGTCACTATGTTGCTTATCACGCATCCGTAGACAACATGTGAGATCTTTTCGAGCTGATAATTAGATTTGATAATTTATATATTCGTATATATTTATATATTTTATTATATTATAATCGTATTTAAAGTTTTTCTACATACATATTAATTTTATTATATTCATATTTCATATTAGATAGATTTTGAGAATGTATTAGTGTTATATCATATCATATTTTTTAAAATTTTATACGTATTATATTCGTACAATCATGTCAAATATTACCATATCTATTATCAACAACAAAAATAAAAAAAATTAATATATTTTATATATCATATTAATTTTTATTTTTTTCAAATCGAAAAAGGACCGAATAAAAAAGTCATAAGAAGGACAGCATAAAACAGAAGATGATAAGTAGCCAAGTGGGTGAAAATGTTTTATGATCTAAGAACAGATTCAATAAAAAATAAAAGAAAAATTGGAAAATTTTGCGTCTTATATTAATTCCTTCATTTTTTTCCCTCATTTTTTTTATGATTTATCCCTTTTTTCTGTCAGCCAAAACTATGTTTTAATTTATGACATTTGGTCAAATATTATACTAATTTAAAATATGAAAAAAAAAATATTAAATCATTTAAATATTTTTTTATGATAAGTAATGTAATAAGTTTGGTAATTTAGAAATATTACTAAATAAATAAAAACACTAACATAAATACTGTTCTAATTTGATTAAATTTATCTTTAATTTTAATCAAAGCATGTATTTGTTACTGGAATGTGCATGAAAAGTGCCGCTAGATTTTTCTTTTTTAATTTGAGACTATTGTGAGTACAGGGATGATCATAGATCTTATATTTTTGGACCATAACAATGAAAGAACCTCGAATCTTTTCTTCGAAATTAAAAGGGAAAGAAAAAGAACATAAAATCTGATCCTCTGCTTTTCCCTTTCTCTGGTGCTATTCCATTTCCTTATTCTTTTGGACGTTAGCCTAAATGACCTCAGTCATAAACCTCAATGTCCAAACGTCAAAAATCTGATTTTTATTACTCTTTTTCGTCCTGTAATTAAATATGGTTTTATTTGCATGTACTTATTTTTATCTAAAAATCGAAGGCCTCTGGTTCTTGAAGATTTTTTTCTGAATCGAAGACCGTGGCGACATAGTAAGCCGTGGCTTCAATACTCCCAAGATCGCAGCTCCAGTAAAGCAAAACCAGCCCTTACTACTACGTTTGAATGTGCGCTGCCTCTAATATTTAACAAGTTTCATAGTTCCAGGCTCCTCTTCATAAATGAGTTAACACCTCCTGCTTAATTTTATACGGTGATCAAAGCTCTGATGTAATTTATAACTGCGCTGAAATATAATGCAATCTGGGTTTCTGTAACTTTTTATTAGACCTGTTGAGAAAAACCATGAAAATTTTCCCTTTAGTTTTTTCATGGTATATATAACTTGATTTTGATACGATCTACAACAGAAATTATCTTTGATTCTGAAAAGTTTTTGCATAGAATGAGTGCAGAAATTAATCCCTTGGCTCAAATTTTCTTGGCCTTCATTGGGTTTATAAGACAAATGCAACTGTGACTTTTTTTTTGTTTTAAGAGATGGGATCTATTTTAACTTGATTAAAAGATAGAAAGGAATGTATGCCAATTTCCAACTACATAAAGGCAATTCTATGATTCCACAAATGAACTCCAAAAACGTGATTTTTTTTTTCTTTTTTAGAAAATCAATCTAAAGCATATATGCAAGTGGCACTGATAAATGGCATCCTGCAATAGGTACTGTTCGGTTTCTACTAACGATTTTATAGATTTATACGAATCTAGAATATTCCATTCAACAGTTGCCCAAACTCCCAGATTCTAACTGTTCTTCTTTTTATCTTTTATTCCTTTATTCTTCGACTTCTTATAAGAACCAATCCCACAGAACAGAGTCCCAAATTCCCAATTCTGAAAACCCTCCCCACAATCAATTCTTATTTGTTGAATGTTTGACTAGGAACGATGATCGGATGATGATGAGGAATTCTTTGCATCTAAGTTTCATTATGCTACTGTATTAGTCTGAAATGAAAAGGCTTAACAAACTATTTATAAAGTATTGCTCAGGGGGTCCGAAAATTTTTGAAATTTTTTACTCATACTCTGTCTGAATATACAAACCATTATTTTAAAATAATAATAATAAATTTAAAAAATATCTTTATATTAATATTTATAATTAAATTTAAATATAAAATATTATTTATTATTTCAACTGTAATTTGGTCGGTTCAAATTAAATAAAAAACGTTATTTAAACCTGGCTTAATATAGTCAAACAGACCATCTAACTTACCAATAGTTCCAGTATTGGCATTGTAACATGAAAATGAAGTGAGAACAAATTCGGCACTAACAAGTCAATTTCTGGTCCTCCCTAAATCCTTCTTGATAAGTGGGAATAAAGTAACAGTTTGTAATAAACAATTACAGGATCAAGCCACGATGCATTCTCTATATAAGCTCAGCCCTTCATACTTCCCAGAATCAAACACTAGCAAAGCCCAAAATCCTTTAAAACTAATAACTGTTTACTTGTTTCCTTAATTTATACACAAGGAAACAGCGCAATATCCTGTGAAAAAAAAATGCCACTATGTTACAATACCTCAAAACATGTACCAGAACCTGTATTCAGGTATAGTGCGGAGCAGATTAGGAAAATTTTCCTTGAATGCGACATCGATGGCAACAAAGTCCTGACCAAGGATGAGATAAAGCGAGCATTTGATCGGTTGGGTGCCTTAATCCCCAGTTATAGAGCATGGAGAGGACTCAAGCATGCTGATGCAAACAACGATGGACGCATCAGTATGGAGGAGCTCGATGACCTTGTTCGATATGCTGCTGGACTTGGTTACAGAATCAACTAAAAAAAAAAGGATATTACATAATGCATGTTTTAATTTACACTATTTTTAGTCACAAATATGATTTTCTACCAGCTATAGTACGTTAAACTTGGAGCTAGCTTAATTCAATTAGTTCGTACAATCATCTTTAAGAAGTGATATTTAATAGATCTGAACTTCTAATCCCAAGATCTATAACCTTTTACCTTATCCCTGAACTTAAGCCTCCTTTGTACTAAAAAGATTAGTTTGTATTTTCGAGTTTTAGCTTATTTCCTAATGTTCGAGGCTAATAGCTAGCCCCTTATATATGCTTGAAATTGCAAATAATTGTAAGATGTTTACGTACTCCTTCCCTTTTTTCCTTTTCTTTTTTTTTTTTGTTTTTGCTCAGTCAGGATAAAATTTCATTCATGAAGAAAGCCTAGAAAAGGCTACAAATAGCAACATACTTACAACAAAAAACCATAGATCGAACTTAAATATGCAAAATCAAAATAAATCCAATAGGAACAAATCAAATCACTAGAGGCTGCTTATCCAAAAAAAATAAACACCAGAGGCCATCAGAGTATCCCACCCATTTTTGTAAGGGAGGCTACCATACTCGTCAGGTTCACAGAAGATGGAACTAAATCCACTTTATCCATTTCATGCTACCATCAAATACTCAAAATCAAAAACGTCAACTTCCTTAAAGATATCAACTGAAAAGGGATGAAAATCTGCAGATTCCAGCCTGAACTCTCTTGATCAAAATGATCCTTGAAGAAATAGAAGATCATGATTTCCATTGACTTTGGGATCAAAATCTATATCCCGTCGTCCACCACTCCCTATCCTGTCGACCATATCACTTTCTTTCAACCAAAACAGTCTCAACTCTGCCTCGAAGTGATCACTTGCTCTAAACTGCTCCCTTAAAGGATAGAAAAACCTGCCTCTAAACAGTCTCAACTCCTTCCCATTTATTTGTATTTTAATATATTCAGCCCCTTTGAAAACGCAAATAATTATAAGATGTTTACCTACTCTTTCCTTTTTTTTTTTTGTATTTCAATTGTTCTAGGCTATAGTGGCCGAAATTATTATTTCAAGATAAATTACAAACATTAACCAATAAGTTATAACAGTTAAATATCTAATTTAAAATCAATCAGTAATAGTTAGGAGATCCAATCAAATATAAAATCATAAAAATTTTAAAATTTAACAAATATAAGATAAAACTTCAATAGATCTCATCACATATAGGTAGAGACAAAATAACTTACTCTGGTACCATGTGACAAATTTAGAATGGGTAATAGACATGAATAATAGTATGCAAGAACAAATATAACAAAATCTCGAGGTGTTTATAGGTTAAGCTGGAGTTAAGTATAGCATCATCTATGCTTGCTCAAGCTCGACCTAGAATAAAATATGGGTTTTAAATTCTTCAAACTCTCTATATTTATAAATTGATAATTCAAAACTATTTAGGCTCATTCACATTATATTTTTTTTATTTTTTTAAAAAATATTTTAATCTTTGATAATTTTCTTTTATTAATCTTTACATATATAGATAATACATTGCAATATTATATATGTTTATTCTTTATATGATATAAATTATACAATATATATTAATATAAAGATAATATAAATTATATAATTAAAAATGAACATGTTGGAGCTAAGGACTAACCCATTTTATAAACGTTCCTCATTTTTTTGCTTAAGCCAACTTTTCGGACATAATAATTTTATTCAAATCCTTCTAAATATTAAATAAGCCTTCAAGTTTAGACATAATCTGATAAAAAGTGAACAGATATAAAAAGAAAACCCCAAAACATGACAGATGTAAATAACATCACCTTCCTCTTATATTTTCTTCTTCTCTTCTAAATAATTTACGATGGAGAAAATTTTCTCTCTAATTAATAACTAATGGACAATTAATAGAGTTTCTTTTAGGATTTCATTATACAGAATGTATATCCTGTTCATGATCATGAGAAACATATTTTTGTATTTTTATTCTTCAATCTGGGTACTTGAAAAGCAAAATGAACAAAATCTATTCTATAAATACCGTTCATCCATTGGCACTCCATTGCTTAATACGTGTCCAAAGACAACAAGTGAGATCTTTCTGGATTGTTAAGGACAAATATGGAGAATAAAAAAAAAAAACTTTAATATATATTATATGTTGTGTTAATTGTAAATTTTACATGAAAAGGATAAGAACTAACAGAAAATAACAGACTCAATGAACTTTTGATAAAAAACATTTGATAATTTAGAAATATTATTAAATAATAAAAACATTAACAATTAACATAAATTATGTTTGTAATTTTATAAATTTATCTTTTTAATCAAAGCATGTATTTGTTATTGAAAAATGAATAAAAAGTATCAATAGATTTCTCTTTTGATTTAACACTATTGTAATTATGGAGAAGATCATGAATCTTATAAATATATATATATATATATATATATATTTGGATAAGTAGTGTTCTTCTATTTATCCAAGAGGCAGCATAGCTGCTACATGATTGCAGCAGCCACATCAGCTTTTAGCTGTTACATGCATTACAAAGAAGATTCATAACATACTGTTCTTAAGTAAAGATGACCGAATTTAGTTCCCGAGAATTACATAGATCAAGGTTAACGTTATCCGTCTTGACTTTGCGAATTTCTCGAAGCTGATAGCAGTAACTTCTCGAATCTGATCAGAACGGTTGAACAGCCTCCTATTTCTTTCTCTCCAAACCACGTTGATGAACGAGTTCCAGGCAATGCACGAAATGATTATGATAAGTGCTTTGCCGCTAAATGATTGTGATCATAAATCTTATATTTTTGTCCTTTCCCATTTCCTTAATTCTTTGAACGTTAGCCTAAGTGATGTTGGTCATACACGTCAATGTCCAACGTGAAAATTTTATTTATATTACTCTTCCCGTCCTATAAATATGTTTTTTTCCTTTTTTTGCATACTTATATATATTTATCTCAAAATAATTTCTCATTTGCAAAAAAAATCATGCTTACTTTTTTGTTATCCTTAATCATAACCACTAATTATCTTTTTTTTTTTTGGGTAATTTTATAATAATAATAATAATAATAATAATAATAATAATAATAATAATATATCAAATTTTAATTTAAAATTTCTAAATATATATAAGTATGCTTAATGTGACAAAAATAAATTGTGAATAACTTACTATATATGCTGGATTAATTAAAAGAATATGGACAAAATGTCGGAGATGAGCATAGCTAGTAGATAATGTTAGTACGATTAAGAAAGTGAAACCATCAAAGATAACTATGTGGCCCTACCCAAAATGCTTCATGATAAGTGGGAATAAAATGCTTGGAGATAGATGCTTTTTCTTAGCACTTTTAGATATTAATCTTTAAATTTTTGTCGAATTATGTCAAATATTTTAAAAATATATTATAATATTGTCAATCGATTTTCAGTATTTTGAAAAAAAATTTGTGTTAAAAATATATAGAATTTAAGTAAATAAGTTATTTTTTGTTGAATTAATGTCGTTTGTGATATCAATTTAATCAAATATTTTGTTATTGAAAATATTTATTAAATAAATAAATATCTGGAAATTAATAAGATCTGTATGTTGGTGGAATAATGCATGTTGCCGTGTACACAAATACAATAAAAGGAAGAGAATAAGAATATAAAATGGAAGAAAAAGAGACTAATAAATAATAGAAAGTGGTAAAGTACGGTGATATATCTGTTTAAAAGTTGGATAATCCACTTAGTTAGTTCTCGATTAAGTTTGATTATTGATTTCTGTGATCCAACTTGATCCAGCGCAACTTAGTTAATTGTTCAAATATTGTAATAGTATTTTTTAATTAAATTTAATTATAAAATATACATAAAATATTAATATCAAAAGAATTTTTTAATATTTTAATATATTTAAATAGTACGGTGATATATCTGTTTAAAAGTTGGATAATCCACTTAGTTAGTTCTCGATTAAGTTTGATTATTGATTTCTGTGATCCAACTTGATCCAGCGCAACTTAGTTAATTGTTCAAATATTGTAATAGTATTTTTTAATTAAATTTAATTATAAAATATACATAAAATATTAATATCAAAAGAATTTTTTAATATTTTAATATATTTAAATAGTAATTTCAAGTTGTTGAGCCAAATCAGATCAAATTCAAAACTAAGCTTAAATTTTAATTTTATTTCAAGTCTAACTTATAAGTCTGATGAAAATAAAAAAATTCTATATAAATCGATGCGTCTAATAACTCTTTCCATCGCATAGCAAACTTAAGTAGCCAGTGTTTTCTTTTCATATATCCGAAGCTCCCAAATCTTTGCCCCTTTTGCCAACATGCCTCTTTACGTGCCGAAATCCATAAATCTTAGCTTAAATGAAGAGCAATTGAAGGCAATCTTCAAAGAACATGATACCAACGGGGACGGTCGTCTGAGCAAGGAGGAGTTGACAAAAGCTTTCCGAAAACTGGGTTCGCGCAACCCCGGTTGGCGAGCTTGTCGTTCACTGCACCAAGCCGACAACAACGGAGATGGATCCATCGGTATGGACGAACTTGATGAGCTTGTCAAATATGCTGTCAAACAAGGATATGGAGTCAACTAGTTTGTTTGTACTTTGTACATATACATATACGTGTATGTATGTGTGTGTGTGTTTGTCGTACAATAAAATGGTGCTGTGAGAATTACCTATGTATGTATGTACGTATTTGCTTCTTGTTTGTTTGTTTGTCACTGGAATTTCGTACGCTCAAAAAAGGACAAGTTTCTTTCATTGCAATCCGTATAACTAAGATAAGATGATCTTTGTTAATCAATCATGAATTTCTCCCATATCTTTGATTCTTTTATGTATATACATATATATATATATATATATATATAAAGTCACAACTTAAAAATGGTTGTATTGCATTAAATCCCAAGTTTAAATTTTTTCTTTTTCACCTTTGTGTGTTTGAAGTTGATTCTTCTATTCCTAGTTTATATCATTAACAAGTTAACAACAAAAGCGTCAAATTTGAGTTGAATTGAATAAGTTTATAAGTTTTTATTAAGTAAAACTATTCATAACCAATTTTTTTAAAAAATTATGTTTCGCTTTTCAAAAGTAAAAGATAAATTTAAAAAAAAAATTAATTTTTCATTGACCAATGAATTAATTTTTATTGACAAATCAATATTTTACTAAACAAATTAACACCAAATAAAACAAAAATTACCTTTCGAAAATCATTTTCTATGGAAAAAAATCAACTTTAGAAAAAAAAAATCATATATTTACATCTTTTGAAAATAGCACAAAGAAACCAAAAGTGTAGAGTTGATTATTCAATTATGAATTTATTTTTTTCATTATTTCTATTATATCGTCATAAGACTCTTCAATTATTGGCACTGTAAAATTAAGAAAAGCATTGAAAAGAGATTTACTCGTAATCCGAGGGTACCACATATGGAAATTGACAGTGGAGACATGTATCATTATTAATTCACAATTAGATAAATAGGCTAAAAATATTTATAAAAAAAAAAAAAAAAACCTATGTTTTGAACTATTTTAATTTTTCTAAATTTATAATTTATTTTACTTCAATAAAATTCTGTCATTTCATTTGGAAATAAATAAACTTTTGTTTAAAATAAAATTTTGATTTTTATGTTTAAGATTTATTTGACAACAAATTTTAATTTATTTTTTCCATTTTCATTTTTTTATTAAATTTTAAACTCCTTTTCACTCATACGTGAAAGCAATGCTTTCTGATAATCTATAGGCTATATATATATATATATTGTTTTGGGTTTTTCTTTTAATTTATAAATTTTATCACAATTGTCTCTGTCTAAACTTAAATCAATTTGAACCCTCATCGTTTCTGAGAGGAAAATCCTTTGTTTCACAGTCCCTTCACACCTTAGTCGCTATTTTTTCTGAGTTTTAACTTTGTTAACCTTTTTATCCGGTTAAATTAAATACATTATTGTTGATTAAAATACTTCACCAACAACTACAGCTTCTTGACAAAGTGAGTCCGTCCTTATTTTTTATTTTTTCATTTAAAAATCACTACAATTAATTATTAAACTTCACTTTCTTTACCCGCAAAAGAGTTTACTATAGTTTAATAAAAAAAAAAAAAATTAGTTTTAAACGTTTTAATAGGTTTGGCCGTAGTTAAAAAAATTTTAAATTTCTTGTTCATGCTCAAATTTGGTTCGTTCGATTGGTAAGCTCGAATCATTATTAAAATATTAACAAATTTATTTTACATGTTAATATTTATATTTTAATTAAATTTAAATAAATATATTATTTTATTAAATGAGTAATGATTCGGGTTAGTTTGGATCAACTTAAATCATAAAATATAAAACTCAAGATCGATTCACTTTGAGTTGAATAAATTATTCAACTTTTAAATAAGTCTAATTAATATATTAATTAATGATACTCTGTATATAATTACGAGATCATAAATTCAATTAAATAAGATTTAAGCTTTAACCTTCGATTAAAAAGAAGATAAAATCTTTATGCGATAATGGAAGTTTTCGGTTTCCTCTCCAAAAACTTGTAGGCTACAATTTGATGGTCATGGACCATTCATAAATAAGATCCAATAACATTAGATAAATATGTATTTATCCATTCATAAATATGTATTCATAAATTAGACAACAAATACTATATAAATGCAATGTATTTAATAAACGTAAAATAGTATAATAAATATGATATAATATGTTTAACTTTTATTTAGTCATGAATATG
This sequence comes from Adansonia grandidieri, assembly GCA_038382065.1. Taxonomy (NCBI): domain Eukaryota; kingdom Viridiplantae; phylum Streptophyta; class Magnoliopsida; order Malvales; family Malvaceae; genus Adansonia; species Adansonia grandidieri. The sequence continues at coordinate 689,776 of JBBYHK010000017.1, read as the reverse complement.
ATCGTATCATAGCTCAATTTTTTTTTTAAGAATATGATCAAATTATTAAAACTTTTATTCAAAATCTAGTTCTTAATCAAATATAGTTTAAGAAGTAATATGATTAATTTAATGTATTTAATATACTTATTATATTAATATTTAAAATTTTGACAAATTTAATGATTTATATTGGATTAATATTTACATAACTAATAAAAAAATACAAAAATTGCGCACAAACACTAATTAAAATCACAAAACAAGAATCAAAATATCTCTGTACAATTACTTTATAAAATGCCCTCGAATTCAACTTCCCTTGGCAATTTCAATTTAAGAATAAAGTCGACACTTTTCATTTTTGTCTCATTTGAATCAACAGCAGTAATGTTAACAGTCCACCACGTGCTTCTGCATAGAACTGGATTCCTCACCCGAAAAGACCTTGGATTCGACCTTTAACTTCGCTACGTGTTCGATCTTTAACTTGGGTCGGGTCCCATTTTTCAAGTCATGATGTTGGGTTACTTTTATGTAATTCTCTAACTTTTTCTCCTAACGTCTTCCGTCCTTATCAAAATCCACCGCAAATATTCCAGCTTGCCAAATTCGATAGCAAGGAAATCTGCCAAGTTGACAAATGGCTATGCAACTTTTTACCACTCCTTCCGGTTGAGCTTGATTAATCTTCTTATATATGAGCTAAGGTTTAATTGAACTTCTAGGTTCTACTTCTTAGGAAGAAACGTGGCTTGCTTTCATATATATATATATATATATATATATATATAGGAGTAGGACTTCCCATTCCTTTATCAAAATTAAGTTTCAAAGATGTATTTATATCACATAATATATATACACATATATAGGGGTTATGTTTCACATGGGGAATAAGTGAATAATTTAATTTTAGTTGATTGAAAGCGTAAAATATACGACTCAATCGAATTTCTTGTTCCATTTTTTAAATTATACGTACTTATCAGTTTTTATTTTTTACCTTTTCTTCTTCTTTCCCTTCATGAATTCTTACTTGTAAATTATTTCCGTGAAATAAAAATTTAAATTTGATTCAATTAATTTATATAATTATATAATAAATTTTTTTTATTTTCAAGTTGCGGCTTTTTTTTAAAAAAAAAAGGAAGGTTATTGTTCTAGAATCTAATAAAGTTAATTAAAGGCAGAGATTTATATTCTAATCTTTTTTTTAATATTAAGCTTTCGAAAAGGGAACTATGGAAAATAGCATAAATTGGGGGTGAACTCTGAAGGACTTTCTCACCTGCTGTGAGAGCACTGAAAATACAAAGTTATATCTCGAATTATATACTTAATTTAGTTACTGTAGTGTTATGGCCATCAAGAGCAAGAGCAAGAGCATCACCATGGATGGAAAACGTATTATGACGATGGAGGAGTTCAAGCAGTGGTTAAAGAAGTTCGATTCAGACAAAGATGGCCGCATCAGCAAAGAAGAACTCCGGAATGCTATCTACGAAACCGGGGGACGATTCGGCCGATGGAAGAGCAGCCGTGGGATTCGTGCAGCAGATGCCGACGGTAGTGGCTATATTGATGAAAATGAGATCAGCAACCTTGTTGAGTTTGCAGACAAATATTTGGGTTTCAAGATTCTTTATATGTAGTAATTAAATACTGTGCTAAGGGAAAAGAGGCGTTTACTGTTTACTTCCCTTCCAATATCGGGTGACATAAGCCTGACTTTGGCATTAGATCAATAAGTGTTGCTTTGTCAAAAAAGATTAGATATTTTTATGTTATGCTTGTTGGTTTGAAATTTATAATTAAATTTTAGACAAAAAAGTCAAGCTTTGATTGAGAACTACTTTCTTTGTAATGTTGTTGAAGTGAATTTGGGGATCAAGTGAATATTTTTCATGTTTCTTGTTTTCATACGGTTGATTGTGTCTTGATTCTTAACTTACATGAAATAGGAAACAACCAGAATAAGGTTTACTAGTTATAGCAATCATTATAGTAAAAAGGATTTGAAACAAGAATCACAGCTGTTGAAAAGTCTTTTATTTGGGTTTGATTCTTAGCAAATATGAGAATTATTGCGCAGATTATCCATGTTCAAGGTTGGAAAGATCAATTGTGTTGCTCCTATTTACGTATTGAAAGTTCAGGCAAAAAATGGTTCTAAATTGGCAAAGCGATTAAGTTTCATTTAGAGGAAAGATCTTAGTGGTATGTCATACATATAGTTTTTGGGCCTTTTTGGTTGGATTACGACAGAATATTGTCCCTTCTAACGCAAAAATCTCGAAGGAAGCATAGGAGACATGCTAGAATGGGTCTCTTGAGATTTTGGGCATTGTTTTAGAAAGGATATTAATTGGGTTTGGCTTCTTTTAAGTTTTTGAAGCATATGCATAGGTAGTAAGATTATTTTGCAAAAGTATTGATAACCAGAAGGGGACAAAGCAGCAAACCAAGACAAAAGTTAATATTAGTAATTTATATGGATATGGGAAAAGGTTTCTTGACCTGGTTGGTGATGGCTTATGCTATTTGAAGGCCTAGTATTAGATTTATGTTTGTCCTGAAATTTGATGGATTTGAGAGTTTGTGTGCAGAGAGGAGAATTACTTTTGCTGGTATTGTTATATGTGCATGTGTCTCTTAGGGGATATATATATATATATATATATATATATATTCTCAAGGACAAAATCTCACCCGATACAGATTAGATTTAGACATAATATTTAGTGATTCAGTTTGAACTGTTCGCTCAATAAAAGAAATATATTGTTAAAACCGGGTTCTTCCTAATCCTCTATTCCTCGTTCGTGATTGGCCTAATCTTCTTCCTCATTTCTATATAACATCAATTGGGGTCCCTTAACCTTGCAAGCTAAAGTTTCCAAAAACATAGCACTACCATTAATCTAATCCAAGAAATAAAGCCATCAGGGGAACCTAACTGTTAAATGCATTGGGTACGGTTTTGGCTTCTATAATGGGGTCAGATGTCCTTTTTTAATGACCCTTTCCGAGGATCCCGACCCTAAAGATTTTGTTTATATCATTGCCTAACTCAGTGCCTGGCAACTCTAATCAAAATTTTATAGATTAATCACCACTTGTTGGCCTCGGTTCCTTGGATTTGAACAAGCATCTAACAGTTTATTACTTCTTTTTCCGCTCTATCGGTTTTTTTTATGCTATTTTAAGAGGGAATAAAAGAATATTAGGCGACGTTTGCAAAAGCTACCGATTGATCTATATTTTTCCAGGGCTTCTTAGGCTATAAACAGTTCTGTCTAAACTTTTAAAGGTCCTGTTTTGTTTAAAGTACGCGTCTGCATGTTTTAATCGAGTTCTATATTTGTATTTTCAAAGTCCCGAAGCCACGAGGGAAGAGAGGAAAAGAATGGTATAAATATGAGAAGCCTTCGAACACTTGTACATTGGGGAAGCTAACTAGCTAACAAGTAAAACAGTTTGCTGCAACAAGCAGACTTTTCCGGGCTTTGATTATCAGAAAATGGCCATTAAAACTCGTACCTACTCCATTGATGGAAAGCGTGAAATGACGATCGATGAGTTCAAAAGATGGTTAAAGAGATTTGATGAAGACAAGGATGGTAGGATAAGCAGAGACGAGCTCGCAGATGCTATACGAGCCTCGGGTGGATGGTTTGCTAGGAGGAAGAGCCAGCATGGAATACGATCCGTGGATGCCAATGGTAATGGCTTTATTGATGACAATGAGATCAAAAACCTTGCGGAATTTGCAGAGAAACACTTAAATGTGAGAATTTTGTATTTCTAAAGTGTTAATTCGAGTCCCATCCCTTTATTCATTTCCATCTTGTTTGATTCGTTCTTCCATATGTTGAATTGTAACAACGTTAATAATCCGAAAATCTTCGAGTTTCTTGCCAAGTACAATTTCTTACAAGTACAAGAGTTCTTTCCATCTCCTCAAAACTTTCAAGTTAGTTGTAATAAATTTCATTTTTATATTTTTTCAGAAGAAAAAACCAAACCCAAAGCTCAATTCATAAATTTTTAATTCATGCAATCATTTTTAAGAAATGACATCTAAAATATCTAAATTGTATTCTCAATATATATATATATATATATATATATTGTGTGTGTGTGTGTGTGTGTGTGTGTGTGTGTATAAACCCTTTATTCGAAAGAAAAAAATGATTTGAAGTTGCCCAATACTTTTCCCAGAATGTTAATCAAAAGGAAAATACTTTCAGTCATACACATTCATCTTATATCAGCTTTCAGATGTATGTAATTAAGAGAATCGGGTAGATTGGATACAAGCAAAATCTCCTTTGAGCTAATAATGAAGATTGACATGGCATCAGCAATAAATATAAAAGGGGGAAAAAATTAAAACTACCCTTTCTCCCCTGAGAGTTCTAATGAATGCTCTACATGTTTTTAACTGTTTGTGGAATCACATGAAATCACTATACAAAATTACAAAATCGAACTACTGTGAAGCCATATAAAACTGGAATGAACCAACCTTTCAGTTCTGAGCAAATTTCTTATTAAATTACTTTGGACAACCGAGTGTTGGCCAGCCCTGCACTTTCAAGAGCATGGTGGAAGTTCTGCAAGCAGCCATGGTCACATATAACCTGTAATTTGCCAGCCAAAATCTTGTTATAAACATTTTAAAAAAATATATACACTCTGAAACTTTAATGGCGATAGCTAGTGGGATCTCAGAAAGTGCAGGCAAAGAGCTTGAAGGTCTCGGACTAGATTACATGTCTAAGATTGACTGCTCTATGGGGTAAAATAAACTACAACTATATTTCAAAGCGGGTCCTAGAATATAATCGACATAATTCATTTCAGATAACTACCCAACAGTTCCAAGCAGGTCCTAGAATAAAATTGACATAATTCATTTCAGATAACTACCCAACAGTTCCAAGCAGGTCCCAGAATATGCAAAACTGACATCAAAATATACCTGGACAGCTCCAGAATGATCGCAGACATCATCCATTTATCTCGGTATCCGAATGCTAAAGCAATTTATTCTAGCTGACAACTTCATATGTCAATCGAAGGGGGTGGCAGTTTCCAGAAATTCCATGAATTGAAATCTTCCTGTAAAAAATAGAAATAAGGTTGAGCAACCCAAAAAAATTGAATAGAACTCGAAAATTTAGACATAATATATTTTCAGGAGGTGAGACCTGGCATGATATATGTCATCCAAGTAAAGGATAGAAAATCTAGAAGAAAGCAGGGGACCATTGGGAATCATTCCATAGAATAGGTATAAAACTCGGACCAGTTGCTTTTGCAACCATGTTTTCAAACAGAATTATCCATAAGAGGCCACGGTGATACAAAGTTTGAAGTCAGTCTATGGCTTTGGAAATGAAACCCAGTTATTGTGAGTTATAAATGGAAAAGGAATGGTAGCAAACCTGCTCAGAGGAGGCTGTCGGTGGAAACATGCCATGAACAAGAGCATGAAGAGAACTATAAGATTTTGTGTCAACACGGCGGTTCACAGCAACCTCACCCTGCAAACTTCAAACCATTAGAAGAGAAAGTTTGGTGCAGTAATTTTAGAAATATTTGGTTGCTTTTCTTTAAGCATGAAAGCTTTAACTACCTTAGGATTAATAATGAAGATTTTCCCTTTCGGGATTCCAACCTTAACATAGCTGATTTCATCAGTGTCTCTATTCCCAAAACCAGCGTAGAATGGATTGCAATCGGACGGAAACAATGCCTTGATCTCCTATAAGCCAAAAGATATATAATATTAAAAAACAAAAGGCATTAAAATGTTCCAAATTTTAGAAAAAACTGATACCTATCATCTACCTATCTATATTGGAAAGCTTTTAAATCCTATCTGTAATGCATAGTATCTACAAAGCCAAAAACAATTTTTAAGCTAAGAGCTGTGATGCATAATATTAAGACAGATTGAACTTACAAGGAATAATGTGTTTCAAGCTAAAAAATAATTCGAGAGTTCTAACATAAAATTTGTTTTATAACTCAACAATTAAAATCTCATTTTGTTAAGAAGTGCAATTTACATCCCTCAAAATGCTGTGAATTTTTCTCAGACTTGCATGCAACCCATTCAACTGATGTGATACACAACCAGATGGCACAAATATAAAAACTTGAAATGCAAGAACTAATCTTAATTTATTTAACAGCAAAAACACCATATCAGAACTTGAAATGCAAGAACTAATCTTAATTTATTTAACAGAAAAAATACCATATCAGAACTTAAGAAGGATGTCAGAGCAGAGAACTGACCTCCAAGCATGCAATCTTGAACTCATGAGGAGCTCTTCTAATAACTGAGGAATAAATAGGATGTTTCAGTCCAAATAATGTAGTTTGAGATATCTTTTTGGTGGGGGAGGAAGAGACAGTTAAGAATAGATGCCTTATAAACTCTAATATGCTTGAAGGATTAAAATCTAAAAGCATATGCTCCAAATCAGAATAATAACATATTAACTATAGCTTTTAATTTCCTACATAATAGGAAACAGAAACAAAATAAAATAAAATAAAACAAGATTTCATTTAATGTATTGCAGCTCAAAGTGTCATAACAACTAAATTTTTTTTTTTTTTTTTCAGGTTGTAATTGCGTGTCTCATGCATCTATTTCTGAAGGTACAGCTAAGGCTTCTCATGTTAGTTATTGCAGAAATGTCATAGATAGGGATTAACCACAAGGGGGATTTGCAGCCTCAAGATAATGCACCATGTTCTCATGGGATGCAATAGAACTTAAGTGAATGTAAAAGAAAGAGCTACCTTCTCGATATAGGGATGGAAAAAGCCCATCAGGGGAAATAAAAATTGGCCCATCTGGTAAAGCCTTACCATCCTACAGATAAGAAGATATGCTTGTCATAAAGTCTCTTTTTTATGAACAATGGTGACAAGTTAAACAAAGAATCAGGACAATGGAAACAAGAAATTTTGAATTTCTTAATTCTCATTTTACAGTACGAACTAAGAAAAGCATCAAACTGGCATATGTCACCTGCTTAAGGTTGACTAAAAATTGTCTAGTGAGATACGCCTGGGATATTGCACGTGCACTAAGAAAAAGCAACTGATAACCATTTTCCTGCAATATAGAAGAAGAATTTTAATCCATTGAAGATTTTAACCGTGTTATTCATATTCATGCTTTAGAGTCCATCTAAATTCTAGAAACCTCTTTCTTTCTACAATCCAAAATAAGACAACGATTGCACTTATGCAAGGGCCTTCACTATGACTGTACATGGTTCACAAGCCAAAGGTTTTTTTTTTATTTTTTATTTTTATTGTGCAAGAGGGAAAAAAGGTATCATGAACTGAGAAATTAAAATGTAAGATGAAAAGCAACTGACCTTAATAGCTGAAAATAAATGTGCAACACCTGTTTGTGACCAATCTATCCCAACCAAAGGCATGAACTGACCTAGAACATCTGATCTGTAACAACAACATAAAATTAGGGAAGCCAGAAATAACCAAAAGAAACCTTGGCTAATCAGCAAATTTCAGAAACATGCTTACTTTGTAATTGTCCCATCAACATCTGAGATAACTATGCGAGTGTTCCATTTCCACAAATATATTCTGGCATCAACCTGTTTAGTACATGATTTTGAGTGAGCACATCCAGACAACAAGTGTTAAATCAGAAAAGATCTTGACAACAAAAGACTAAATACAATTTCATAAAGAATATGTAACTTCAAGTAAGGATTCAACAAAAAGGACCTGCTGCTTCCCTAGCATAGCAGTCGAAAATGTGAAGGTTATATGATTCATCCCATCCTTTAGATTCAATGATGCCAGCTGTTCAGAGGTTGGAGTCAATGCCCTGATCATCTTCTTCACCTGCTTGGATTTAAGCGAATTTTTGTCACCGTCACTAGCAACAGTAATGTCAGCTACATTCTCAGCATCCAAACCTCCGGTATCAGCTAGAGCTGGTTGCACAGCCGTCCTAGATCTTGATCTTTTCAAAGAAAAAGGCCAAAGCCTCCAGCTTCCACTAGGGGAGACTACAGCTTCTGATGGATCCCCTTCAATGGATTTCCCCATTCTGTCAACAGGAATCATGCCTTTGGGTTCAAATATTTCTTCAATTCCAAAGGTAACCATCCCTAAAACTAAAGGGGCTGCTTCATCCCATGGAAAGTAATGACCACCAATTCGAACAACAAGCTTATCATTCTTCACAACGGCAGGACCTAAAGAGCTAAATTTTTTGCTATCCAGTTTTTCAGCATCAAACACTTGACAGGCAGCTTCAGACCCCATCCCTTCATATAACAAGTGTTTGCAAAGAGATATCTCTGCAGAAAGCACAATGCATGTCAATTTCCACAATTTATAGTAATCATGTACGTTGTACTTTAGTATGATCCTATGGGTTTATTCATTACCTAAAAAATTTAATTTCTTACGTGATTTTCTACTGTCCTTTTGCAAAATACAAGGGACCTAGAAATATATTTTAATTCAGGGCATTCCCAAAAATTGAGAAAGAATTGTAAAATGTAAACTCAAGAAAGTAATACATAGTAACCCAGTTCACTTGTTTATCAAAGAAAAAGAAACAAAGATAACCAAGATCTCTTACCAACAGCAGGATTATAAAGAGTATTTTTCAGCTTCCCTGAGGTCTTCCTCTCCTCACTACTAGACCTTTCATGTTCTAATGGCTGTTCTGCATCTGCATCAGGCCTTATACCGCTTGAATCATCTTTCCTGATTGATGTCCACTTCATGGTTTCAGAATTTGAGTCCAGAGAATGGCTCACAGGACGATGGTTGTTTGCGTCAAACTTGGCAGCAGGAGACCACATATTAGGAAGTGATTCCACCTGCAACCCATTATTCTCACCAGGTACTCTATGATTTCTAGAAATACTAATGGGATTAGAGATAATCCTTGACTTTTCTACAGAGAGTTCCAGTTCATTTGATGGATTCTCCTGAACAAAACTGACAGGATTTAAATCATTATTCACATTACATAAACCATTTCCCTCATCATTTTCTGTACAAATTGAAGGATAAAGATCTTTTTTTACGCAATCTGGCTCAAGGAGTTTGAGTTCATCAAGGTCACTGAAAAGGAATTGTTCATCCTCGGAACTCTCAGATGGTGCAACACTTCTCTTTGGGTCACTATCACGATAAAAATTTTGAGAATCATCAACGAACTCCAAAGAACGATGGACAACATCCTCGGTATTTTTCACATCTTCAACTTGATCTCCCAAATCACTAACAGTGGAAGTGGTGTGAAAGCTTTGTGACTTCATTTCTTCCAGACCAATTACAGCATCAATATTGACCATTTGAGAGCAGGATTCTGGGATTGTTAATGGCCCTTCAGAAACCAACTCTCTGTCTTCTGTTTTCCTAAGAACCTTAACCTGATGAAAACCATCTATTCCATCAGTTCAGCAAGATTTTTAATTATCAAGAGAATATTATTCAAAGTAAAAAAACTTAGGTTCTACATCATTTCAATTGTCGTTGAAAGCAGTTTTGTTGCCTTCAACGAAGCAATGCATCATTAAATAAGGTGCAAAAATATTCTTAATCATATTTTGTTCAAAATGTCTCATGCAACTAAATTACACATTTTGGACGAGAGTTCACCTCTGGCATTAGCTCAGTCGTTGTAACCAGTGTTTCGGCATGAACATGTACTTTCCCATTTCCTACATCAGAAACGCTCATTGTTTGATGAGTTTGTTCACTTGAACCATCCAATGTTATTACTGTGCTCTCTGATGTTTCGGAGTAAACAAATGATTGAAGACTCTCTGAAACAGTTGCCTTATTGGAATTCTCACGGACTGGTAAAACAACATTCCGTTCATTATTAACTGGTTCTTCATCGAACTGCTTGTCCATACATGATTCAAGGTTACATTGACTTTGCAGATCACGACCACTCATCCCTGAGACAGCACCCATATCATTCTCATTGTGATCAGAATTTCCAACACTATGATCATCAATACTACCTGAAATGTTGGCTATTACTTTGCATTTATCTTTGATAAAACCTTCTCCTAATGAGGAGGTTTCAACAATTTGTTGATTGGTGCTTACACAAGACAATTGTATGCTAGCTTCCTCAACAGAATACTGGACGTTTTGAAGGCTAGAATGAGAACTGATCTTTTGCTTCTTGCAGAAGTCAGTTTCCTCTAGTAATGTCTGGTAGCCAATACTCTTTTCCTCCTTATCATGTACAGAAGAATGAAACCGGTTTGTTTCATCATTATTCTTTTCCTCCTCATCACATACGGAAGAGTGAAACTGGTTTTCTTGACCATTAATCTGTGTATGCTCTTCGGAACCTTTATTCTGCAATGCATCATTTGTGGAAGAAACTCTGGAAGCGTTATTATTTGACCTATTAGAAGTGAGATTGGTGGACCACTTCACCTCCAAAAGGTCAGCAGCAATCTCAGCACGCTCCAATGAATCTAACCTCATTTCATCGGCACCCTCCTGGTAACCATCCTCCTTTCTCGACCTCCCTCCAAAAACAAGACCAAATATGCGTGACCTCCGGGAAGTAGTCCTAGACAAAATCTTCCCATTGCTCACATCAATTTGACCGGCGGAGTTAGACTTATCAGCATCATAGTTGCAACTTTTGGACTTCATTGGCCTCCTATTATCAGACAACGGCTCATCTGTCTCATAGCCAGAAGGAAAAGGAAATGAGACAGCTTCAGATTCCCCTTCTCCAATATCTACCTCCCTGAGAAAGTATGCCTCCCCTTTATGATCAAGAAACATGTGGAAATTCGCTTCGATGCCATTAACACAGATGCTAACCACCTTTTCCCTCGTTTTTAAAACCCCTTGAAATTTACCAAACCGAACATACCAAGGCGATGATTTGAAGCTCCCATCCGGCTGCTCCACTACAATTATGTCGACAGCCCCACCAAAAGGATGGAAGGGACCAGACACCGTATAGACACCGCGGGAGATATAGCTACCTAGCCTCCCCACCGCGTACATTCTCCTCCCTTTGAATCTCTAAGACCACCCAGATCTCAAATATTTGAAAATTTAACCATAATTCAGAATCCCGATGGATTACCCTTTTAACAAGTGGGATTCTGGAAATCTCACTTGAAAAGTCTAGAGCTTTAAATTCTGCAAACACCCAGATTATAAAATCTCAACATCAATACATAACTGAAGGCCCAAATCAACAAAGGAGGGGAAAAAAAAAAGGAGATGCTTTTTGGCCGAAGAAACAATAACGCACTAGATAGAACGAGATTAAATCTCCTTATAAATGAACAACTCAATACACAGATAAAACGTATAAATTTTGGGAATTGTTCAATGCGCAGGCAGTAACTCAAAAATAAGAAAGAAACAAGAAAAGCATTAATCAAACAAAACCAAACAAGATAAAAACAACTGAGAAACTCGCGTTTTCTCTTTAGTTTTTCTCTTTTTTACAGTCTTTTCTCAGTTTTAAATTCAACGACAATAAAAGAAAAGGGACATCATCAAATCAAACAAAATAATAATAATACTAATAATAATATATATATAAAAAAAAAAAAAACCGCTAAAAAGAGAAAGGCGGTTGATGGGAATTGAATCATGTTCGTTTTTTAACTATTAGAATGAATGTACGCAGAAAGAAACTATTGCGTCGTTAAGACCCCAACTTCCAATTTGAAAGAAAAAAAGAAAAGAAAAGAAAAACTTTAATTTATATCTCTCAAAAGCTAATAAAAAAACAAATGAAAAGAAAATGAATCAGACCTGGGAAAATTCAAGGCTTTGAGGCTGAACGAGAGCGTGAGCGTGAGCGAGAGGAGAGAGATTTTGATTCTGTGTTTACCTCGGAAATGTCGACCGAAAGAGAGAGAGGGAGAGAGAGTGAAAATAGAAGCGAAGAGATGACATGTCAGCAAGAAATTTGAAGAAATAACCCAAAGCCCATTTGCATTCGTTAAATCATGTATCATTTTTTTTTTTTTTTAATATAATCAAACCAAGAGTCAGGTTGTCAACCGCCTCTTGATTTAATAATTAAAAGTAAATAAAAATTAATATATAAATTTAAATTCAATTTCAAACCTTTCCTCTTCATTTCCAATTATATATATATACATATATAAAGAAAAACAAGAGTCAGCCTGTTTCTTCTTTTCCTTTCTTTTCTATTTAATTATATTTAAGCCATTCTTCAAACAATGTTCTTATCATTAACACAGGCTGTAGATTCATGGCTTCACAGTTGACAATGACATAAAATAAATAAATTTAGGAGGAATCTATCATTATGCAATTCATCAATCAATGAACTAATTGGAAACTTTAATTTTCGAGATCATAAAAATAAATAAATTGGAAACTCTAATTTTGAAACTGAAATTACATTCTTATCATTCATTCACTACAATCATCAATCCATAACACCATAAAAATCATAAGTTCTTGTAACTCTCATATATATTTGACATTTTCTTATCATTTTATTTATGGATTTTTTTTAATTTTTTTTAAATCTAAAAAAATTACAATTATAATAATAAATATTTTAAAATCTCAATTAGAATGTAAACTAAAATTAACATTAACAAAATGAGATAAAAAATTTTTATTAGATAAAAATATTGATGCATATATGGCCTTAATCAAATAAAATAACTGTCAATCAACTATTAATATTATGATAATAAAATATATATTTATATTAATTAATTATAATTTAAGCTGTTAATTCTTTTATTTAGTATGCTTTATAAATATGAAGATTTAAAATTAAATTTTTAATAAATATATTTATCATTAAAAAAATATTTAAATTTTAATTTCATTTTTATTACATTTTATTTTATTAAAGTAGTTTGTTAATAAATTTAATTAATTGCATCAAAATAAAACGTGTTAAATCGAAACAAGGAGCCGACAAATTTTCGTAATTAGGTTAAATCAGGGATCAGAAAAATCTTTTGAAATGATTGGTAGAGAATGGAGACGCCGAAAACAGCCTTCAAAACCGATCCAAATGGCTGGCTATCGCTGGCAAACAGAGAGTTTTATTTTTATAATTACAATCATTATGGTTATAATTTTAGTATTTAATAATCTTCCTTTCGATTTATTAATTATTGTTTTAAGTATTAATGACAAATAAAGTATCACTTCACAAATGAATCAAAACTAATTACATTTGATTAGGCTTATTTAATTTTGATTATATTTGATTATATATTTTGATTCTTATGTGTTTATTTAATTGATTTATAAAAATTTTTTAATTTTTAAATTGAATTAATAAAAAAGAGTTATACTAATTAAAAAATAAATAAATTTTATTATTTTTATTTAAACGTATCTAGATCCAATTAACATTATTTAACTCAAACTAATTCAATATTCGAGAGAAATTAAAATAATTAATCGAATTAAATTAATTAATTGTAATTTATTTTATTTTGATTGAGTTATCGATTTTTAAAATTTAAAAATAAGACAGACCGAATGCTGACATCTTTAATGTTAAATAACTTATTTTATTCATTTTCATTTCGATTGTTGAAGGAATCGAGTTTTACCATTGTAATATAGGCGATGATTTTAACTACTTGGCTTGGTTTGTGGACGCAGATATCCGACAGTTTTGTTGCAGATGTAATTGAGCAACTAAGAGACCGACCAAGTTGGCTACTGATCTGTAAGATGCAGCAACAGTGTTTTCGTTAGTCTGGCGGATCATTTGTGTTGTATTATTATTCCCATCTACTTGTCAGACGGTTCGTTTTGTAAGTTGTAACTTGTTGCTCTGTAGACCAGTAGACAAGCTTATGGCTGCCAGCCGGGTAGCTAGCCTAGCTCCTTTGATTGCTAGTGCACGTGCATTACCGCTAATCAAAATTTATTCCATTTCATTATTGTTTTTTCATAAACATTAGCATTATATTTTTTATATATATTTTTACTTTGCCTTTAAACTTGTCAGTTTACAGTTTTAGGCTTAGTTTATCATTATTATTAAAAAAATTTAAATAAAAAAATATATTTAAAAGGTATAGTAAAAGAAATTTAATTTAAAATTTTTAAGTATTTTGTATCAACGTGAAAAAATACTTTAAAAAGTTAAATTATAAAAAAAATATATTTAAAATAATAAAAATTTAACGATTTAAGATAAAAAAATCATTTTGTTCAAAAATTAATTTTTAAACCATATATTTTTTTAAAAAAATTTTTAATTTAAATTATCAAATTATAATTTTAAATATCAAAACTAAATTATTTTATAAATTTAATATTATATTTAAATAAAAATTAATTTTTAACTTTAAAAATTATACCTACAAAACCATACTAAACAAACTTTAACCCTCCTAGCAAATTTTTAAGTTGGAGAGCGTTAAGGAAGAAAAATATAGTAATGGTATTGGATGTATAGGCTAAGCCCAGCCCTTTTAGTTCATAGGCGGTTGGGTCCGTCCATTGAAATCTAAAATTAGCCTGGGTCGGCCTACCTAGCTAGCCAGCCAGCCTGACTGAATAAAAAGACAAAACCCTCAAAAAATCTATTGAACTTTCACCGTACCTGTGCCAGCTTAGCTGTGATAGTACAAATATCATTTAACTAAATGATATTTTTGCCTAAGATTAGTAAGTTACTTTGGGCCTTTACTTTGATGCCAACAATCAACATTGTAATGTAAAACACAAACGGGAATTGGGAGGGTTTGGATTGTTGTGGGGGATTTTGTAATCTTTCGGCAACTCTCAATTAATCATTTTTTTCAAGTATGTGGTCGACAGCTACTTGTTATTATCTGGTGAATGAATTGGCCTTGCAATTATATTAGATGTTTAATCAAAGCATCAAATACATCCTACCATCTCTTTTTTTTTTTTTTTTTGGAACTTTATACTGCTATTATATGTTAGAAAGTTCTCTTTTCTACTCATATACTTATCTCTTTCTGGAAACTACAAGAGAACCATAAAATACAATGACAATATATATTGTTTGTAAGCTTTTAAAATAGTGAAGTACAAGAAGAAAAGAAAGGAAATGCAAAGATAAGAAAGAATTTGTTTGGTCAAATGGAAAATTTTCGTGAAATTTTCTCTGACACTTGTTATTTTTCTTCCCCCCCCCCCCCCAAGATTTTTTAAGATACGGAAATTGTCATGTTGGTTCAATGAAATAGACAGAACATATTTAGATCACTGTAATCTCGATGTCTCTTTCCCTTCCCTTGTAGTTGATGGGAAAGTGTACCACACAAAATCAGGTACTCTTAGTTTGCTCTTTTATTGTTTCATGATCATCATATATGAGTAATTAATGCACCTGACAAAAGAAAATTAAAGATTGATCATTGAGTCAAAGGATATAATTTCTCATTTCAATTTACATGCAAATGAGTTATTAAAAACGTTATTTTCAAAATATTATTATATTAAACAAAATATGAAAGTGATAGGGATTGATTTGATGTTTGAAAAATGAAATGGAAAGCTGTATACAAATAAACACTAATAGAAATATTATAGGTCACATCTTCATAAATTACGCATCATTGGAGTGAAAAAAGAAATAGCATTTTTGAAATGAAGCAACTTATTCAAAGGACATATTTTCTGAATTCTCAAATAGGACATTCGAATGCCCGATGTATGCATGCCATTCGAATGTCATAGACATTTATTTTATTTTATTTTTTTTCAGAAAGATAGATGGTCAAATTATGGCATTTGGAATCCACAAGCAAATTTGACGTCAATGTAAGAGTCTTTCAAGATATTCACATTTCTATTTTTAAGCATTCGGATGCTCGATGTAAATTAATTTACATAAATTAAAAATTTTATTTTGGTAATATATACGAAAACATACAACATGTTCCTTGAATTTTGTTACAGTAGCTTTGTTTCTTTGAGAATCAAAATCAAACAATCAATGTAAGAAACAATAGAGATTATCTCATTTTGTTCTATTTCTGTTTTATCTACTTTCGTTGATTTTTTTTTTCCTAACTTTCTACGCGGGAAAAAGAAGCTAACATTGCATTTGCATGCAATAGAAACGTGTATATAGTAATAATTTTATATGCTGACTGTAGCACAGCATGATTTGTTTAGAATTCCAATCATGGGAGTTCGTTTCTTTTTTCTTGAGCCCTGCGGCCATCACCTTTTTCATGGTTTTTTTTTTGGTCAATTCCCATGATTTTAGACATAATCATGATCATGTATCTGAAATCTCAGCCATAAAATATTAGTTTTCACTAACCTCAGCGATGCATGCATGTATATGAACTCATGCATGCGTGCATATATGGAGTATCTTCTCCCGTGGAGGAGGCTTTGGCTTGACGATAAGTATGGCAATTAAACAAGGAGAAGCACTTCCGTTTCAATATATATTATCACATGAAGATGACCGTGGAAAAGTGAAAAAGAGAGAAATCCAGTCAATGGCTGCCATCATTATGATCTATCATCGTCCTTATTATTATCATGGTTTTTAAGAGCGTTGAAAATGAATCATTTTCTTTAATATTAAGGCTCAAAACATTGTTGAGATCCAGCAAGAAGCAAATCGTTGTACTTGGGTACTTTATGAAATTCTGAAGCCTGTCAAGTCATGAGTGTCCACAGCTCTTTGAAACCCCTATATTGATACCACTTCTTTTTATGGCATCTACGACCAGAAATGGTTTTTCTTCCCTTTCAATTGCCTTTTCTTGTAGGGATTCTCTGAAGATTAAAAATGTCACTGTGCTCTTTTTAGCTTTATTCACCCTCCCCACTCACCTTTCTTATTGCTGCAGATACTAACTTGGCCTTTTTTATAAACACTGTTTGATTCATGGGGCATTGCTAAAGGAAGAAAATTTCCAAGGAGAATGAACAGATGGGAAAATGGTAGCTTGTTGATGATGTGTTAATTTTTTTATTGAAAAAATTCTGACCCATGTTCTGTGCTGTGGTTAATCATTATCGGTTTTTGGCTCAAAAATATATGATTAATTCAGTGTAAACAAGCAGGGCTTACTGGTACCACATTGTTTTCTTTTTTTCAAAGCACAAAAATAAAAAATTATAGATATTAAGATTTGAAGTATAAATTTATTAGATATCATAAGAACTAAAAGATTTTCAAGTTGTTTGAAATGCTATCTACCAAACAACTTCCATTATTAAGCTAATGCAACTAATGAATCATGTGAACACAATTTTGATTCCTTAAATCTTTGACATTCATCAAGATTGTTGCGTGTCACCAAACTATGACTCTCATGACATACTCTCTGCATGGTAAAGGCAATGAAGAAAACACATTTATTTTCATTTAAGATGTAGAAATTTATTAAAGCAGCATTCAGTTTTTTTTTTTTTCAAACTAATTTCATATACTTTCTTTATATGTAACTTTTATACACAGGAAAATATAACTATGTAGTAAAGAAAAAATAGAAGTAAAATAACTTGTAGAAGTTGAATAAATATGCAAAATAATCAAAAATAGCTGCCTGCCTAGCATTTAAGTTTGTCTTCCCCTCTAATGGAATTCTTGCAATGAGCAATCGCAGCTTGAATTGCAGCCTGCAACTCTTCCATGGTGCTGTCACTAGTTGAGGAAGGAAAACCTGTGGTTGCAACAAGAAGGCCACTATTTGTAGGGGATGTCCTCATTGAAGCAGGAGCTGAATATTCTCCGCTCCTTCCTCTGATCAAATCTTGCTTTTTGTTTCTCAAACTTAAGTTACCCGAAAATGAATAAGCTTGCCGATTATGGAGATGGAGGTTCTGTCGCCTCCTTCTAAAGAACAACAATGGCCGAACCATCCTTATGTATCTCTTCAATACATGACTCACGTCGAATCTCATCTTTTTCTTGTGCTTCTCTTTCTCGTCAGTTTCCCTAACGTCGACGGTTCGCCCTTTTTGCCATCTTGATAAGCTAAATAAGGAGAAAGACTTGGACTTGTCGTTCCTTCCTTTTGATTCAATGTTGTTAACTCTGTCATGGTTCTTGTCGCTTCTTCTGATATTGCTGTCGCTTTTGCTGCCGCTACAATTGGTGCTGGTTTTATCCGGTTTTGGGTCATCAAAACACTCTCGTATAGGAAGCGTGAAGCTGTCCAATGAATTTGTTGATGAACGTGGAGACACTGGAAGATGAGAAAGGAGGTGGAGAGGGAGCAAGTGGCCATGGAAGAATATGTCATCAGCTGGAGTCAAATCAATGGCGATTGAAGGTGGGGTTTTGGTTTTATCAGGGACTGTATTAGAGGAAGAAGAGTGGAGAGATATTGTGAAGGAGAATTCATGAGAAGGAGATGAAGATGCTGAAGGAGGTGAAGCCGGGGATATTTGCTGCTTATCTGCTGAGCCTAAGCCTTCTTTTTTGCCTTGTTCGTGCTTGCTCTCTGCAACTTTGTCCCTGCTCTTTTGCTGGTGATGGTAAGTATCCATGATTGCAATTTAAGCTACCTCAAAAAGACTAAAAGAAGATCTGATTCCCTTTTTCTCACCCTTGGGGTTGCTTTGCTTATGGATTAAACCTAAACTTTTTTGTAAAGGGGATAAGGAGATTCGGAGGAAACTAGATGAGAGAGAGAGAGAGAGAGAGAGAGAGACTGTTGATAAACTGGGGTTGGGCTTAATATGTCTTTTGTACAAAATGCGACATATATTTGGTTACTTTTATTATTATTGTTATTATTATTATTTTGCATTATAGAGAGCTATGGGTGTGGTGGGCATTGGGGCACTATGAAGATGAGATGATACGTTTAACAGTATGAGTGTCAAAAAGGGTTGGTGGGTCCTTTTCAAAAATCCAACAGCTTTGTCAAACTGCTGATCAATAAGAAATTTAGACCACAAACGTCCAAATTTGCCCACAACATGCAAGCAAAGCTTTATTCTCTCTATATATGAGTTATTCTACCAATGAGAAGGCCGAGGGGCCAATTAAAAAAAAAAAAGGTGGAAGGTTTGCATTCATATCAAGAAGAATATTAGAAAATCTATAACCTAACACTTAATTTTTTTTTTCCTAAAACTGTTAACATTGCAAGTTAACTATGGGAAAGATTCAGCTTTTATATAGGAGTATATTGCTTTGTGTGAAACGAGGTTGTCTCAATTCAAGATGTTCATCTTGACAAGGAAATGATGTCATTCCAAGAATTGAAAGGTCTCCGAGGCTGCAACAACCCCCCGTGAGAGTGGAGTTAGAACTTTTTCTTTTTCTTTTTTTTTTCCAAGTATTTAATGTTTACAGTCCAAGCCTACTTTCATGGTTCAACAAATTTGAATATGTACTCTTTTTTTTTAAAAAAAAAACTTTCTTAATCATAATTTTCTTCTTGAATGAACACGATTTGACACACCACTTACAATATTTTAAGCTGATTTTGATCATTATCAATTTGGGTTCCCCACCCCACCCCAAAAAAAAAGAACCAATTATATGGGACTGGCGTCATAATTTTATCATTTGTGAAGACATATTTCTGCAGTTGATGATCGCTGAATTCCCTAGTAGAAGAGAAGATTTGTTTGATGAATTTAGATACAAATGCAAATGATTTTCATTGTTGGGACGGAGAATGATATCCCTACCCATGTGCGGATCAAATGTCTTCTTGTCAGAAGATCAAAACTGTTTGATCCATGAACTCACACCAATGACAGGCAAATGCAAAAAGCAAGCCATTAGTGCCAATATTTTTTTTTTCTTCATCAGTCAATTTAAGAATGTAGACGAGGAAGGAAGAAGAACAACCATGTGCCAGATAGGTCTACATTTGATCTTGTGACAAAAAGTTTGAAGCGTCTGATTAAGATCATAGGGAGATGAATGTGGTGTAATCAGAAAGATGGGATTTGTGTTGGGGTGGGTTGAGGGGAAAGGAAAAGAAAAGAAGGGAAGAAAAGTTTTCACGGTTTGGTTAGATGGTAGAGCCCACACACACGTGTAGAAAAAATGGTCCCTTCTTCTACTACTACCATGGGAGGGGAGGAATTTTGTTCATTTAGTTGAGGTCAACATCTCAATCATGGAGGCATTATTTTGGTGGACTGACTCATCTTTGCCACTCAAAATCTTTTATTATGATTATTTTTTTTTCTGTAAAGATAAGAATGGAAAGGGGGAGAAGCAAACAGGACATAAGATAAAACAAAGATTTCACGTTCAATACCCATATAAAGATCCTTTGGGTGGGGAAGCTTTTTGCTTAGCTTAGCTTTTTCCCTTTTTTCTTTCTTTCTTTTGCCGCTGGCCACTCAATATCTCATATGCTTTCCTTCCCCCTCCAATCCATAGACACAACACCGTCAACTGTGAAATGAAAAGAAAAGAAAAGAAAAGAAAAACCAACAATTCCCCCACTCTCTCCGCTCTCTTTGCCTATGGATCTTCTAAAGTGATCTTCTAAAGTCTTTATTATTAGAAAACCATGCAAACCATGTTACATAGTCATATGCTATGATCCATTGGATTTTTCATTTTCTCTATGCAAAGTTTTTGCTCCGAAAACTCCTTTTTTTTTTTTTTTCCTCTAATGTGAATAATGTCGCAAGAAGTTAGGGGTTAGCGCTAGTGCACCATTAAATCAATCAAAACCAATCTTAATCAATTCTTCCGGTAAATTTTGATTATGGTTTTGTGATTTTTTTTCATATCAAATCGATTGAACAGATCGATATCTAATTAAAAAATAAATAAATTATATATTTTTATTTGCATTAACCATATTTAGCCCATAATCATACAATCTAACTTTATATATTCATTTCGTAAACCCAAAACAAAAACAAACCGAAATAACTAAACGAACCAAACCGATTAACTTCAATCTGATTGTTTTCATCTTTCGTATGGTTTCAGCTGATTTGGTTAATTTTTTAAATTTAATCGATTTATTTGATTTTTAAAATTTTAAAACCAAACTTGACGCAATGATCGTCCCCAGAAGAAGTAGGGCACTTGCCTTCATAAAGAACTTGAATAGTACAAAGGGGGCGTGGAAAGGGAGTTCACATGTATCTTGACGAGAGTCCACATCCTCCAGCCAATCTTGTGTCTACTCGTCCCCACAGCAAAGCTGGTCCTAGCTGTGTGATACATGAACACACAACGCTCCCATGCTCAAACATATCCTCAGACACGGCAAGATACAGCTACTAAGGTTATCATAAAACATCAAACACACATATATAGACATACACATGAACTAATCATGTGTATTTATGGCTAACTTAGAAATAGAACCAGAATGCTTGAGCTACACATATATCCCAATGGAGAAGACTCTAGCTAAGAAAGAACGGAAATTTCAATTTTCTCTATACCAAAGATTACCTTCCCAGTTGCCAAAGGAAGAACAAATATCATTGATACATGAACAAGTTTCATTCAGCAAAAGCTAATCACACAAGTTTTTTTTTTCCTAACTTCTGAGAAAATGCTGCATTGAGTACTTATCAAACTTCCCTGTATATGATAAAATTACACTGAAGTCCGTTATCGCTTAGTGTTAGCTCTATGAATTTGGAGCGACTGGTAACAAGGGGCTGAATTACAGATGGGAAAAAAAAAAAAAATTACCTCTGAAGCATCTGCCGAGTCTATGAAAACCTTCGGCCTATTATTTTGCCATCTTTTTTTCATCTTCTCTTTTTCCATTTTCAGTTGAGGTAAACACAAGTCTTCTCACTCCTGAAGCCGGAAAACAGAAATTTAAATACAAATTTCAATGCTGATTTTCTGACTTGGGAGTTTAGATCCAAATGATTCCTCAGTTGCAATGCCCCCAATAAGAAATTGAAGGAATTTTCCCCATTTATGACCACCTCCAAAACAATTGTTAGTGCCCACAAAACCAAACAGTAACTGCAGAGGTCTAGCTAGTCACTTTCACTATTATGTCTATCTGAAAACAGGACAAGCAAGGAGAAAAAAAAATCAAGGGTCTTTAGTAACATAAATTTTAAATGAAGAAAGAGAGAGAGAGGGGGCAAGGGAGTTCTGTCATTACCTCCTGATGGTCTTTTCCCTTCCATTGCTTCTTTCTTCTCCTGGCAACTAGAGCAAAGGAAAGGACCATCCCACGGACGCAACTTTACCGAATTCGATGTGCCAGCATGAACTGAAAAACCTTCACCAGGTTTCATCTCTAATTGACAGACTGCACACATGAACAGCTTAAACATGTTGCACAGTGGATATTTTGTATCCAACCTGCATCCAACAGAAGGGTTCCTTATGAGATAAAACCAGAAACTACTTCATCCTCTCCTCATTTTTAGCAAGCTATGCCTCACAGAACATATAGAAATGAAAGATATGCTTGCTCTGACAATCGAAGTGCAAATTCATATTTCAACAAATAAAGGATCCTCATAAGCACAAACCTTTCTGAAAGCATAGCAGATCCCTCCTCAAATAATTCCTCCACCACATCTGGCTCCATGAATTCTTTATCAACCTGAGAAGATGATTCAGAATGCTTCTTGCGAAACATGGCCTTTAACATACCCTTTACTGGTTTCTTTGGTGGTGGCAAAGGAGCAGCTGGCTTCTCTTGTGGTAAAATATCGACAACAATGCAGGTTGTATCATCTCGAAGACCCTTTGACTGTACAGCCTCCTGTTCATTGCAGACCAAGGAATCAGAAAACATGAAGAAAGGCAACTGTCACTAACATATTGCAAAGCCAGAAGGGCATAGTGCTCCCAGCATCAACATTTGAAGAGCATAATGTAGATAAAAGAATATCAGGAGTGTACTTTCACAATCTGTGCAGCTGCTGCATCTGGTGGCAATCCACGACAACAATCAAGAGCTTCTTCTGCTGATAAAGCATCCCAAACACCATCACTAGAGATAATCATCCTACCACCAGCTGTAGACAACTGCAGAAAACAAACTAGTAGGTAAAATAAAACAATTATGTTACATTTGGTTCACTAGAATGGAATAAAGCTGTAATGAAATAGCTACTCTATGGGAATGGTACATAGCAGGAATGGAATAGAACAGCTAAAGCAATGTTTGGTTCAGTGGAATAGAACAGTATGGGATTCGAATCCTCAACAAAAGGGATTCGAATCCCCTAAAGCAATTTCTTATTCCGTCCAAGGTCGGAATAGCCATTCAATGGGAGGTACTAAATGGCTATTCAATGATTTTGTGGAATAAGGCTGTAATCGGTTATTCCGCGAACCAAAAAACTGCGTTACTGTAGCACGCTGAATAGACCCGTAATAGAATTCTTATTACAGTGAACCAAACGTGTTGTTAATAACAATCAAGAAAAAGGTTTTCTAATTTTAGAAAAAACACTAAATCGGTCAAACAGTTAGCAACCTTTCCGAGGAAAACTAATTAAGAGAGAGAAATCCAAATGCAAAAGCACCTCAATGATTCAGTGTGTCAGCATAGTACACATGAGGATATGAAATTAATGGCTTCCTATGTACTTCAACTATCAGGAATTCAGAAAAGATATTGGCTTGAAGTTCAAGTAAGCCCATTACAGCCATATACATACCAATCTCTTAGCACAGTTGTATAAGGGAAAAAAATTAACAAGATGCTGTGAAATGAAATGTACAAAATACAATATTTAAGTGCAAAGTTAAATCAAGAAATCAGGACAGGTCAACTAACAGATATCAATTACAGTATGCAAGCAGATTATGAAAGACAAACCTTTACTTGCTTTACATATGGAACAGGAACAATGAACTCCCCAACATCCATATCACCAATGGATCGTGAAAGACACAAGCCTCCAGGCCAACATCTCAAAGGACCAATCTACAAAATAACTTTACCATTAGGTCACCAGCTTTGATACACACGATTAATCAAATATAATTTTCAGCTTTTCTGCAGATACTGAAATTGTCCATACAGAACCAATTTACCGTCATTTTGAAACATATCAATATCATGTTTTTAAATCTGCTTCAAAACTTGATACAGAAAAGGTTGCTGTTAATTACAGTTGTTACAACAAAAATTATTTAGTTTTACAAAGGGTCCTCTAATTAACATCAATTATCAATTCAGTTTTAATGCCTTTTTGGTACTTGATAGAGTCATGCAATGTCTAAAACTAGCTTCTGGATTGTGTTTTCCAAGTATTGTTGTTGAACCTCCATTCACATTCACATATGTCAAGGGCAGTAAGTTTCACTGTTGGAAAGAAAAGGCTAGGAATCCAGTGGAAAAATTGTTAAAGCAATCAAAAACATTTAAGATGAACAATTGTAATGGAAGATGAGATACCTCTGCACCACCACCAGCATTTAACCGACCAACCTCACCGCCACTTGCAGTGATTCGTTCCCTCCTAATAAGATGAAACAGAATGTAAGACCTCAATATTTAGGGGATTCTTTTAAAATCCAGCAAATACCGTGTCAATAACTCACTCTTCTTCATTGCATTCAAGCCTATGATCAGCCGACAAGTAATATATTCCACCTTCAGCTGATTCAAATATACAACGTGAATCCCCAACAGATGCAACTGTTACAACCCATCCTTCTATTATCACAAAGGTTACAGTTGTTCCTGATGTTTGAGCTGGAATGAAAACCATAGCATGTCTATCAAATACTAAAAATGTGGGAGAAAACTCAAGAAGTTATCTCCAAAACTTTTTGAAAAATTAAAAGCAAAAAAAAAAAAAACACTTTATAATATGTTTTCTCTTCTTTATCACAATTTACACCCAAGGGGTGGAAGAAATTACTTGCTTATGTACATGAACTTATACACTAAAGTAAAAACATCGTCAAGAGTAGATGGGGAAAATAATTAAGTGATGAAACTGCCTGGTGTATGTTGGTATAGGTGGTAAAATATCAAGGTGGACACTGATTGGTGTTGCCAAATTGACTATATCTAGACCAATTTCAAGTTGACATCTCAAGACTATCAGTCAACTTTTGAGAAAACAGTCATAAACTAAAGATCTTACATAATAAGATCAAACGAATATCGGACAAGCTGATCTATAGATAAACATCTGCTAATGTGCTATCTGCTTTTTGTTGTATAAGGGAAAGCACTACAGCTCCAAGATGGCATCTAACCAAACATTTACCCCACTTACCACCTGAGTAACCCACATGTAGTGCAAATCAACTATCACAAAACAATATCTATCAACTTCCAGAAAGAAACTCTCGTACATATAAGCACGTTTTCTCTATGAAGATTCTTAATAATAAATCAGTAAAAATACATATCCTACATGGACCTCACAGAAAAATAAAATAACATGATGGGGAGAAAATAAACAGTTAGTTGAGTGAAATTGGATACAATCTAAGTATACATTGATCTGAGCATATGTGCACCATAAAGGAGTGCATGACCAATATGCATAAATAGTAACAAACACTCCCAACGTAAGTGCACAGTTGTAATAAAATTAAAATTTATATCTAGACAAATATTCTTTTTTGTCCAAAGGTTACCCTATAAAACATATGCTATACTCAGATATGCCTACATAAAAACAAAACAACTCATACCTCTCTGTTGAAAATCTTTATCTGTTTTAACAAAGCCTGCAACCAAAGCCCTCGGAAGGGCAGCAAGCCATTCATCTCTATTAAGATCCGCTGGAATGGCATTTAGAACATTGTTAAGAAGATTCTCCTTAGTGTAAATAGCAGCAGCAGAGCCATTATGTCCATCGAAGAGCTGCCAAAAAACAAAGAAAGGTTTAGCAAGACCAACATATAAGAAGAAAAAGTAAAAAACAATAAAGAGCATTAAGGAAGCATCACTTCAGAAAATGATCTTTCCAAGAATTTCCAACAGCTAATAGATGATGACAAGTATGTTTGCGTGAAAAGAAACAAATTATACAAATTATTACGCCAATACACGTAACAGAATAAAGTTTCTAAAGTTTTATCTTCCAGTGATGCAGATTACAGGTTTTGATGGTGAAAGAGGCAACTTCGTGCTAGAGCATATAGCGTACGATTAGCGTTGATTTAGTTAGTATTAGAGACAGAAAATTCATACCCCGAAAACTGAGAATGTGGTGACACCATCTCCCATTGCTCTTTGGCATTCTGTTTTAAGCAACGTAAAATCCTCACCTTTCTTGCTATGGCTAGCTTGTCCGTGTACAATCTCCGGGTTTTCGACCTTTTCGCTTGCTAATTCTCGTTTCAGTAGAACCGACAGCGGCACCGTTTGATGATCGCCTTTCGAGGACATTGTTTCAAATTTCCAAATCCAAAAACCACGCCAATAGTTAAAACTCCACCTCCTAAACGATGCCTCTAACTCTCCATGAATTACACTAAAAGATCCTGAAAGATACATAATGCATGCTTCAATAATCAAATCTCATAGCAAAATAATCGAAATAAAGAATTGAATCCAACAATTATAATCTGTCAGATGTAGGGTAGACATCAATGGCAAGGGCAAAACATTGAGATCTTCGAAAAAAAAAATTAGAAAATCTGATTCAATACAAATTTTAACCGATCAGATTCTACATCAAAATCGAAAAAAAAAAGAAGGTCGGAATCAATGTCGACAAAAATTCCTACAAATCTGTTAATCATAAAAGAAAAATAAAACCAATCTAGATGCGGAGAAAGAAACGGAAATGAAAAGAGGACAAAATTATATATCATACAACGCCGAAAAGAAATAGAAAACTACAAAGGAGGACGAAGAGAAATCGGTTGATAACAGCGGAAGGAGGAGATTACACACTAAGAGAACAAGAAGACGAAGCGATGAATTGGATTAGTCGCTAAGATCGAGAAACGCGGATTCTGGCTTCCGGCTAAAACTCCATTTTGTTTTTGGTTGATTGAAAAGCTCTTTTTAATAGAGAAAAAATAAAGAAGAAGGAAAAAAAACCACCTTTTTTTCCAATGCGAAAAGCCGGAAATGGCAAATGGGACAGCTTTCTGCATTTTTATTGTTGATGTTGTTTTTTTCCTTTTTTTTTTTTTTTTTCCGTTTGGCTGTTATAATATCTGACGTGGCAAAAACGGCGGGCTTCTGCTTCACTCGGCTGGGCAAACCAAAATAGCCGTTCGTTTTCAAGCCGACCTGAGTAGTTAGCAAGAGAAACGTAATTATATTATAATTAATTGATTAATATTTAAAAGTATATAAAAATTATACTTATAAATGATAAAATTTTATGTAATTTATTAATTATAATTAAATAGTTATAATAATATAGTAAAAAAAATTATAAATAAAATATTCTCGTTAGTAAATTATATTATCTCTATGGACCTTTGGGCCCCACTATGGGTTCTGAAGGGGATTTTCGAACCGTTGGATTACAAAAATGATTAAGAATCGAAAGATCATAATGAAAGGTACGTTTGTAGACTCTGGCCCCACAACGAGATATATTCGCGGGCCACACGTTTACCCATTTTTTGTAATTTTTTAAATCGAAGCCGATGGCTGGCAATTTTGATTTTGATGTGTTGTTTTTAAAGAGAGGGCTGGCGCCCGTTAAGCAGAAAGACATGTAGGTTCATGATAGCAAAAATTGAGAAGGGACTCAGTCAATTTGTCAAATTTTGAAGCTTCCTTACGAGACGGGGGAAGCATGCAACAAATAAAGAAAGAAATCAATTAATTAATTTTAAAAAATAAAAATAAAAATGCCATTTTTCGCCAGTTAATGTCACGTAGTTGTGAGCTCAGAGTGGGCCACCTTTAGCCTATGGGCCCACTTAATTTAGAGCACCAATTTTCTTCTGTCTTTGCCAATTGCCAACCTAACGGAACCCCTTTGAGCTTTGACCTCAAATCTGTGAGTCTGGACGAC
Organism: Adansonia grandidieri; assembly: GCA_038382065.1. Lineage (NCBI taxonomy): Eukaryota > Viridiplantae > Streptophyta > Magnoliopsida > Malvales > Malvaceae > Adansonia > Adansonia grandidieri. The sequence goes on along the minus strand of JBBYHK010000017.1, from coordinate 661,882 downwards.
CGCGAAATTGTCGGAGCCAATTGCTCTTTCTAATTAACAATCTCATCATCCCACCAAGCCCACTCGCAGACAACCTCGTGACTATCAAATTCCACGTTGAAATTTTTTATTATTATTTTTTATTTACTCTCTTTATCCTTTAAGGGCAGAAGACTATACTAATAATAATGTTGTTGGTTATGATAAAAAATATATGTATGTATATCGTTGTTGGTCAAAGGCAAACTGCCAAAGGCGCAGGTGCGTGGAAGGATTATAACATTTGTTTTCTAGTTATTGGTGAATTGTTTTTGGATTATAAGAGGAGCATGTTCTATTTATTAGTATATTTGCATTGCCAGCTGGAAAAGGAGTAAGTTAGGGGCCAGCTTTTGCTTTTGTTTTTGCACAATCTACTGTTTAAAGAAATTGACTTTGGGATTAAATTTTGTATTCATATTAATGTTTCGTATAATTTATTTTTATTTTGCCTGAAATTATTAAAAACATGAGATTGCTTTGCTGTTTCTTCCAAAATTCAGGAAAACTGGGAAATTAAGTGATGTGGGAATGCTTTGTATTAGTTAGAAACCTGCCAACAAGGATTAATTAGGGCTGGCTGCCTGCCTGCTTGACCCTGTCTAGATAGGGAAAAACGTAAGCTTGCTGTACCAATTATGGATTGATATATGCTGGAGAAAAATTATCTGTGTTGGACATGTAAGTTGGAACTGATCACATCAAAAGAGAGGGCAGCCATAATAACCTACTATATGTATATATATAAATATGTGTTGCAGGGCCGTGGGAGTTAAGTAAATTTACTATGAACATGGCAAGTACATTCACAAGTCCCAACCATAAGGTTTGACTAACCTTAAAGGCAAAAATAATAGGAGTTCCATCGAACCTGTTTACCTGCAACATGGAAATTAATAAAAAATGAAAAAGAGAACAAGTGAATCCAATGTTGATTAGTTATTAGGAAATCACACTGGAGGCATATGAATTGGAAGGCTTCAAAGTAGATGGCAAAAAAAAAAAAAAAAATAGATAAGAAGAAATTGACAGCATTAAATGGTTTGGATTTGCATGTTTGATAAGAATACGCATTTAACATGAGTATATTTAATTTTTTAAAGTTTTTTATATATCTGTAAGAATTTGGAGATTTATATCCCCATACTTGGATATATCTCAAACATGAGTGTTTTAGAAAAAAACAGAAAGTTGAAATAAAGATAGTTGAACAAGTCTATCCAGGTTTATGTCAGCATCTGCTTGCTCCAGCTATCAATGATCTTATGTCTTATCATCAAAATTTAGACCACCATCACAGCCTTATCCAACATGTCTTACTGTCTCTTTGCTAAGCAAAGCTTATTTTGAAGTTTTCAATGGAAGTTTCAATTACCCCAGTTTCGGGTCCATGGAAAAAGATAATAGCATGATAGACTTTTCGGTTTTTTCTTGGATTTGTTAATATACACCATGTGCTATGCTGAAAATGTCAATAGAGTGAGAGACAAGTTGAGTGTCTCAATCCTAAGAACTTCAGAGGCCATGACCAGATCATTCACAAGTAGGTCCCAATCCCAGAAGACTAACAAAATGTATGTATCAAATTGCACGTTTTGCAAGTTATACGGAAAAAAGATGTGGATTCACAAAATGGATGTCTTTATCTGGATTCTACTGCACGTACTCTAATTTGATAATAATTGTTGAATATTTCATGCTAATCATTACCTAACGTAGCATATAATAAAGCTGGAGAGATTAAGAAATATAAATGATTGTCTAACTTTCGCAGGCGTTCAACCAAAATGATTACCCAAACAGACTCTGCTATATTTTATGGCTCTCCAACATCCAAATTGTTTGAAGCTTACAGGCTGTTACTTTGTTAAAAGCCTTGAGCCCTTATGATGTAAGCCTAAAAAATGGAAAAAGAGCCTTGGATTCTTCTGCTATAAGCCTATAACCTTAAGTATAGGCAAAATATAACTTCTAAAAATTCTAGTTTCCAACCAATCGCATATCATTTGCTGGACTAACTTCTTATTACGTTCTAAAGTGCAAGAGGAAACCAGATTGAAGCATTGGATCAGCAATGAGATCATTAAAGTTTACACTCTATAAGCTGTGATTGGTAACTCAGAAGAACTGAAAAATGGCACACATCTTCTGTAATCATATCTTTAGCATGAGAAATGTTCAAATTACGCAAAATAATGGAAGTCATAATTCTAATATTGAACTTTGAAGCAGTTCCTAAGAGAGAAAAAAATGTAGTAAGCAAGTGCAATCTACCAAATTTTGATACCTATAGTCTATATATATAATTTTAAAGCTAGGGCTACCAATTAGTTAAGATAGTTGTTTATTCATTTAGGCAAATTCTACCCTAAACCTAATTTTCGTTTTCAAAGTCCAAGAAGTAAGAAGTACTTTAGTCACAAGGATTGGCCTCTAGACGAGGCGAAAACCCGATCATTTTCTCGAAACAAGTATTAACAGAAGTCATGAGCCATTACAAACCGATGATGCTGCTATCTAGTTATCATCTACGGTGAGGATAAACAACAATAAGAAAGCAAATAAACCAAGGATTAAATTTGATAGACAAAACAGGCAAAATCCACCATGTGATTGAAGCATCGACTCAGTGAAGACAGGAAAACCAAGCTCTAAATGATGAAGAAATTGCAGAGTTTGAAGGATGGGGTACTACGAAGAGCTTGAGAGAGGCCGGGGAAGATTGAGAGCTTCTAGTCCTTTCTTTTTTTTCAGCGGCATTCCTGGTACGACTGCCTTTGCTCGGCTACCACCATTTTTGTCGACAGTCAAATACGAATTCGGTCGAGCGTTTGGCGTTAAGGGGACTGGAGTTTTTTTCCACTCATTTTGATCTTAGTGGTTTTTTTTTTTTTTTTCTTGACTCAAACAAATTCAAGATCAAAAATTGAAATGAATGAATATCTTTTCTTTTTGCACAGTTTTTATACAGTTCCCAGCTTGAAATGATAATCTGGATTCATCTAATCCGATTAAACATACTTCTTTAATCAAACACTGATAAATTAAGGTTCATTTGTAGCATAAACGTTAAATACACAACACAGTCACTTAATTAAAACAACGCAAAACTCCATCATCAACTGAACTGGTTTCTATACAAATTAGCTTCCAAGTATCCCATTATAATAAGTTTGATCATTTGGATTTTGCAAGGTAAAATATCATTTAACACAGAGAAATGAACCAGTTTCTTACTGCAGCCATTAACACATTACAACAGGAGAACACAGTTTCCACTCAGCAGTTTATCACGTACCTTTCGAGATCAAGTATTAAGCTAGCTAACAGGATAGGAAATCCATTTAACATGTTTTTCTTTTCTTTTTTTCTTTTTTTGTTTTCCCATTTAAAATCGTTTTGGATTTGAACAGTTTTCAGTTGGGCTTTCAAATTTTTGATCTTTTTAATCAAATTTGATGGGTTCAAAAAACATGAAAAAATTTAAAATTTAAAATAATGAAAATTTTTGAAATAATTAAAAAAATAGAGTTGATTAATAAATGAATATAATTTTATTCTTTAGAAAATTAAATTTTCATTATAATTTTATAAATATATATCTTTTATTTTATTATATAGTTTTTTATGTAATTTTCTTAATTGGATTAGTGTCACCATAGCACCAAATTCAGTTAAGAAGATTATAATAATGTAAATATAGTATAAATATTTTTATTTTATTATTTAATTTCATGCAATTTTTTTAAGTTAATGTCAGTTAATTTGAGAAACAAAACTCAATTAAAGAAATATTAATAGTATAGATAAATAAAAGGAAAAAAAAAAAATTTTGATTCTATTTACCAATCTTTTAGACATGACTTTAGCACAACTATCCATTATCTCTGGTATTAGCGCAATCAGGCTTTTCACTTTTGGCAATCTTTTCACAATACAATTTCTATGAAATAAAAGGTAAAAAAAAGAAAACCACAAAGTGACTAAATGTCTTTTTCTTTACTTCATTTATTTTTCTCATATTTTAAAAATTTTTATAGTTATTTTTTATCCACGAAGCGATTATTAATACAAAATTTTTTATTGAATTTAGGATATCGATCAAGTGATGTCAATTCAGGAATATGTGTTGTGTAAAGCATTGAGATTTTCATTGCATTTATCGTTGAAAAATTTTTCTAACATTTATTTTTTTCATTATGTTTGATAATTTATATTAAATTTATTTAATAAAATATTTTCAAAATAAATGTTGAATGAGATAAGCTTAATGCAGAATGTGTTAAGTTCATTTTTTTAAACAAATCAAATCCGAACTAAATTATCTTTTTTTTTTTTTTAAGAAAAGATGAGATATTTAAATTATTTTTTTTAAGTTTATCCAAAACTGTCCAATTAATTAACAATATTAAACTTATAAAATGTATAGTTTTTAAAATTCAAGATTTTTGGTTATGAAATAATATATTCTATTTAATATTTAATTTTTTGTAAATATTAAACAATTTTTATAATATAAATTCAATACTTAATTTTCCAGCACTTGATCTCGCTGTTTATCATATTTAATTTAGCATTTATCATGCACCATCTCAATTAATTAAAAATAAAAATAAAAAAATCTAAACAATAGGAATGTCAAATTATATAATAGAGATATTTATATAAATATTTTTTGGAAGAAAATTATGTAACTCATTCTCAAATAATTATCCAATTATTACAAAGCTACGTACAAATATATTCTTTTATATTTAAAAAAAGTGTTTTTTTTTTTTTTTACAAATCATAGAATTAGGTTATGTTTAGAAAAATTATGCTTAAATTCATGGTTGGTGATATATCAATCTCGATTCCAACTCCCACCTATAAATATTTTGAAAATATATTACTTATAATTATTAAAATATAATTAACTACTTATAATTTTAAATTATATAAAATTTATGAAAATACTATATATAATATATGATTTTACAAAATGCTCCCAAATATTTCCCTTTTAAGTGAAACGCTACGCCTGTAGTGCACGCTAGCAGAAGGCATAACTCCCTTTTTTATTTTTAAATTTATTTGAATTTCAGAGTTAGAGTTTTAAAATTGTTAATCATGAACGGCAACGCCTGACCAACAAACTGATTAAATAAAAAAAAGGTACAATCTAATCCAATCCAATCATTCCTCTTATCCTGCTTTAAAAAATTAAAATTAATGTAATCACCTCCCATAGCTCCCGCATTAACCCCAAACCCAAAACGCACGCAAAAAATTATTAAGCTGAACAGTTCACTGGTGTACCTCCGTTGGCTTGGAAAGTGAAAGATTAAAAAGAAAGTTTGGTTGGTTGGTTGGTGCGATCTGGGAAATTTCCTTTTGATCGATCTGTTTGGGGAGGGAAAGCAAAAAGGGAATAAAGAAGGGATATGGTGGGATGAGGGAGTGGATGAAGGAGGAAAACCTGATTGGAAGATGGCTAGGGAAGGCAGAGCCAAAGGGGGTGGTTTTGGTTTGGTTTCAGGTTCGGGTCAGTGCTCGTATAAAAGAATCACTCTGATTGTTTGCTCCATTAACATTGTTATTGCTCTCTACGTTCTTCGTTCTCTCTATTCTTCTCTCTACATTTATCCCAATAAAGATAATGGTAAGTTTCTATCAGCTTCGGCCCCACTTTTTTTTTTTTTTGGTTTTTTAATAGATTTCCTCTTGACTAGTGTTTTGATTTTCTGGGTTTTTTTTGGTAGTTGTAAAGTATACACCAGATCAAGTTAGGAAAATGGAAGAATCAATTAAGATTCGAAGAGCCAGTGAACCTATAGAGCTTGTTAAATTGGTATGCAAATTACCCATCTCTCGTTTTTTTGTTGGTTATAATGCCTTTAATTGGGGGATACTGTTGTTGATGTCTGCAAAATAAAGGTAAAGCGATTAAAGCATGAATTTCGGAGTGAAGAATCGGTAGCTGAACTGACACAGGCTGTTAAGCATAAGATAACTGATGAGATCCTTCAGAGATTGAGAAGTTTGAGGCCAAATGCCAACATCAGCGAGCAACAAGGTTGGTGTCTTAGTTTCCTTTTAGTTTTTGACTGTTTTGTTCGATTATATTACAGTTTAAAGTTGTTGCATTTCTATCTATTCTTATTTAGTAAATATTATTTTATTATAGTGCAGTTACACGTAGATTGAACATTTATGATGTATAGAAATAGAACTGATAGGTTTAAGTTCAAAGATTACAATCTTTGTATGAGCTGGCAACTACAAACATTTAGAAGTTAATCACAGTCTTAAAACTGCATTCTTATTATGGAAACTTGCAGATTTGACATTAGCTGGTTTAGCATGCAGGATATATAAGAAATGCAATAATGACATAGTAATTTTTTACCTTGCAAAATTTATTTTATGGATATGTATTTTGATTATTCTGTTTTTCATCCCAAAATAGTACTTGATATTGCGCACAAGTTTCGGCAGAAACATTATGACTATTGGAGCATGAGCTTCCTAGGGATCATCTTCTTAATCAGTGAAAAGGCAAATGGATATCTTTGATAATCCTGAAGAAATTGATTTTGAAACTTTTTTCCCATCATCTACAATGCGTGTTTATGATGTTTTCCTAAGTCGACTACCTCAAAAAGTTTCATAAAAATAGGAATGTTCAATTCTTAAGTACATGTAGGCTCTAGGATTCATGTTGCTTAATTGCCATTAGGTATCATTTGTTATGCTTTCACTTCCTTCCTTGCATCTTGCCAAGGTCCATAATCTTATTTCTCAAAAATCATCCAATCCAATAGTCCAAAGGTGAACGTGCTTTATATGCAATGCAAAGAAATTAATGGAATATATCAATTCTTTCATCTTTCTATGCTACTTGAATTTAGCTAGCCACTAAATCATAATTTATAGAATTTCATGGTTAATTGGCTGGTTCCATTGAGATGAAATACAACATTTGTATTCTGTGGTGCTGAGTTATTATGGGTTAAGGTTCTTTTCTTTCTTTTATATTTTTATATCAGTGAAACATATTATGAATTGTGATTCTTGATTGAAGAAAGGTTTCAATTCATTGGTTAGGATATATTTCTAACAATAACAACAATAAGGTTCCTTTGTTGGTGTCCATCGTTAAATTCTTATCTGAAATTCTCCGGAATTTTGTGTAGTATTATTAAGATATTAGTATACAATGGTCCTTTTATTTTAACCTGCTTTTACTTTTTGCTACTTTTTTTTTTCCTGGTACCATCTTCCTTTATGAAATATATTGGGCTGATTATATGACTAAATGATGTCTGAGTGTGCTATGTATGTTCCATGCATCAAATTTCTTAGAAGGCAAATATCCTTTGTTCTCCCTACTTTTAAAAACACAACTGCTTTACCATTTCATCTCTCATCTGGGTAATAAAATGTGGACTTCTTTTGTTGGAATAACTTTAAGATTACATGTGATCATTTCTTAGCAGAGTCTTTACATGGTTACTTCTGGCGATTTTGGGCAGCTACTTGTATTAGTCCTTTTGTTTCCTTTTCTTTGGTGCAGTATTGTCAAGGTGTGTGCCTAGGTGCGCCTTGTGCCTTAACATTTGACAACAAAAGCGCCTCACACTCTTTCAGGCGAGGCACATTTGGTGCACCTAGGCGCGCTTTTTTGTAAGGTGATAGGCATAAAAAAAAGCTTGCATGATTGAAGTTCTCTTTAAATTGAACTTTTTTCATTGAATGTACCTTTACTAGTAAGAAAGGGATAATATCAAACTATATACTTTTTGATATTTGAGTATTCAACAATAGAAATGAGACCTTAAGGAAGTCATGCATGTTGGCCAACAAAAAAATTGCAAGTTTTGTAGATAACTTGGACCGTTCCTTAGAGTTTATTATCATAATTATGTGTCTTAAGCTTATTATATATATATATATATATATATATATATATATTCATACACACAAAAACACACAAATATATATTGCGCCTTACGTCGTTCAGGCGAATGCCTTTTTTGCATCTTGCACCTGAGGCAATATAAGGACTCTAATGCCTAGAGTGCACCTTGTGCCCTTACAACACTGCTTTGGTGTAGAAGGGGCTCAATTTTTTACATTCAGATTTTGGTTTGACTTCTACCTCGATACATGGGCTCCTGCTGACAGTCTACAAAATGTAAAATAGCTAGAAAATTTCTATACTGCTGAGGAAAGACTTAATGAGGCCACAGTACAATTTATATTCGGAAGTGTGAGTTTCATGGATTTGGCATTGCCCTGATTGAATGTGTATGCGAATTGAAAATTTGTAGTTATTTTGACAAGTTTCAGAACTATTGTTTGCCAGAACCCTTTTTAGTTTTTTTCATTTTTAGCAGGCTATATTTGTTCAGAAAGGAGATTATTTTGCTGCTGGTTGCTGATCAGCTCTAAACCTAATGATCTTTACTTTTACGAGTTGATAGAAACGGAAACTTGATATGCTCTATGTTTTGCAGTTTCCAAATCAGCCACAAGCTGTTTTTAACTAACATAGGATTGGATAGACTCTTATAGACTATTTATTTTGAATTCCACCGCAAGCCTCCCAATTCTCCAAGCAAACCTATTTCAGCCATTACTTAAGAGTTATCATGCAAGTATTTTCCGTGTGTCAAAAGTCAAAAGAGTTAAATAATCAGCGATAATGTAGTTCTCGTTTGAGGACAACTAAGTAACCGTGACTTTGTGTTGGTAGTTATTTCATTATAATTTGCTAGTGTTTTTGTTGATATTGTTCTTGGTTTCGCAGAAGTGGTTGAAACCTGGCGCAAGGAGAAAATGCAAGAAGCTAAAAAGTTGGCCCTTGGAGGAAAGGAGCTGAATTCAACTCTCTTACAAGAGGAAGCAGGTAACTCATAATCTGAAGGTGGCACATTTTGGTACTTTAGATTATCATTGAGATAAAAAGCTTCGACATTTTTTTTCCTCATCGCACGATGTTAAGCTTACCAGTCTGACGTACAATTTTGTAGGGATGTTAGTTAAAGTCTTGGAGTCCAATTGGGCTGTGCTGTCAGAAGACATTGGCCTTTGGATACCCACTGAAATCAATAATCAAGAACATGATGATAAGCCTGAGGGTGTGGAAGATACTGGTAATTGTTCAATCTCTCTCTCTCTTTAAGATGGCATAGCAGATTTAAGTTGATATTTTACATTGTTTTGGGAATGTGGATTTGAACTTAGAACCTCTTCTTGAAAGGAGAGTTTTGAAAATTTGTCATTAGAAATGTCTGTAACTAAGGTGCAATTCTTTTATACCGCAGAAGATGAGGATCAAATTTTAGCTGGGAGGCCCCTTCCACCAGAATGCCATGCTGAACTTCATACAGATTATGATGGTGCAGCCGTTCGATGGGGTCTTGCCCACCACAAAGAAAGTGCAGCTGATTGCTGCCAAGCTTGCTTAGATCAGGCAAAACATGCAAAGCCAGGTGAAAAGAAATGCAACATATGGGTTTATTGTCCGTTGGAAGGTGGCTGCTATTCCCCGGATATATATGAACACAAACACATGGAGTGCTGGCTGAAATTCGTAAGTGTCCTTTTTGTATCCATTAAGTTAGCATTTCATTGTACATTTGCACCTAACAGAAGTTGTTTGCAACTTAATGCTAATCAAAATCTTATAAACACAAAAATTGCAGTCAGAGAAGCCCAGACTGAACTTTAAGGACAGATATTCTGAAGCATATAGAAACAGGCACCCGACAGCGCCTGTTATTGTTCCTTGGGTATCAGGTATTATTAGTGCATGACTGAATTTTGATGAACAAGACACGACGATGGGCATTCAATTCGATATGTAGCTGACTCTACTTCTACTGAAATCTTTATGATGCCCCATTTATACCTCATCAAAAGAACAGACCTATGCTTATTATAGTATTATATGCTGTCTATTTGGTTTTGGAACATAGGGGAAACTGGAAAGGGTCAAACCACCCGGTTCTGCAGTTCTACCCTGCTGTTGACAATGAAAATTTTTTTGTACCACGAAAGGTGTATATTGGGTGATCTCAGGCGGCATTGATAGATTTTTAAGAGGTGAAAGTCCAAGTGCTCGTGGCTTCTAAGGCTGATCTGAGGTTGTAGTAAAAGGACATGCAAAGCTTTTCTTTGAAGTTCAATTTAATTACAAGATCTCTTTTGTGGGGAAGTTGGATTGGACGATGGTCCAAATTGATCTGCTGTAAGCCTGTAGTCTGTAATGGGATTATGGGTTGCCAAAGAATTCTTTAAGACCATTTTTTTTTTCTTGTTTTGTAGGTTGCCTTTGCAGCATTAGTCTCATAATCAAGACCAACACAATTTACATAATTTAAGATTGTTTAACGGATTTTATTGCTAAGTGTTTTAGGGTATTTCTTTTAACAAACTTCCAGCAGAGAAACGGACTTACTTTCAAACGAAAGCTAATCCACGGTAACCAAACCAAGAAGCAGGAAAAGAACACAAGTAGATCGACCGATCCCAATTCCCAAAGACAAAAACAATCCAACCTGTTGTTGGGGACAATTCCCTTGTAGTCATCAAAAATTTATTTATTCTATTAATCGATTGTAGGACCTGAACTTTTTTTTAATGAACACTTAGTTCTCGTAAGCAACGTTTAGAAGAACAAGTTTGTAGGATTATTAGAATTTAAAAGGGATTTAATTGGTGCTGAAGAGTTGTTGCGGCAAAAAGAGAGAAAAAGTGAAAAAATAAATAAAAGGGAAACTAGAAAAATCTGCTCCACCTCTCGGTTCTTCGAGACGTCGAAAAACCCAGTTCTTGGCTTTACCTTGTTTAGTTGTCGAAGCGAAGAAGCTCTCCTTCTTTCTCCAACTAATTTACGAAACTTGAAGGACGGATATCATCTTTTAAGGTTAGTGTTTCTGTTACTTCTTTTTCTTCTGTCGAACATGATTTGATTCCAGTTCCAGCTTGTTTATTTTCTTCCTTCAATGATTAACAGGTTCCAGGACTTTTCTGGGTTTTGCTAAAATAAACGTTAAAGATTGTTAATTCAGTGATTTGGAGTTGATTAATTCATTAAAGGATTGAAATTTACTAAGACCAGATCAAAATGGAGAGTTAAGCCCAGGGTCATTGACTAAAAGACTCAGATGGGTTCTGGGGAAGGAAATCCCCATTTCAGTGTCTTTGATGGAGTGAAGACTTTCCCATTAACACCTGAGGCTCTCATGGCTGAGATCAACACGGCTATTACTAATCTTGAATATGCACGTGCTACTGCTTTCCTTGACTCCCCATCTTCATCTTTGTCGAGAAACAAGGGTCATGATAATTCGCCCAAGTATGATGCGCAGATGGCTGATGAGGCTTATAAAGCTGGTTGTGCCGCATTGGCTGCTGGCAAGCTTGATGAAGCTTTTCATTCTTTGAACCTTTCTCTCTCCAAATGCCCACCTGAGAAAGCCTCCGCTGTCGCCAAGCTTCAGTCTCTTATATCTCTCACTTCTCAGCAGCTCCGTCAATCTTCTGTTTCAAACTAACCCATATTGGTATGGTATTTTTTTAACTTAATTTTCAGTGTTTCAATCAAATTTCAGTGAAAAGATTGCATCATTTTGCCGATTTTTAGATGCTTCTGCGATTCTGTAACCAAGTATGAGGTTGGTCAAAAGAAATGAACGATGTCTATTGTTGAATTTGAATCAATTAATTCACCAAGATGACACTAATTCAGCTTATATGTGAAAATATTTGAAAGGAATACTGGCATAAATTCAGAATTATCCATTAATTTGTATACATCGGTATTTATGAGAATCAAGATATTGTGCCTTTTGTAGAGGTTTTCTGGGGCTAAGAGGAGCTAAGGGTTCTTGGTGATTTACCACCTGGTTTTAGATTTTAGATAAATGTAATTGACTATTTAAACAATGTACTGATTAGCGGCCAGGAAAAAAAAAAAAGAAGCTGTATCTCAATAGAGATGCTAAAGCTAAATAGGTGATACTTAACTTTCATATCCTTTCAAATTAGGGCTGCTGCGTTAATTCGGGGTAAGTTCCTTCTAGTTTCATTCGTGTGCCCTTTCTACTTTTACAATATTCTTAGTAAAGTTAGATGACATCATCTTATGTTGAGCCATAGAATTCTATAACTATTTACCGTGTCAAGACAATTCGAAAGACTATTTTGAGGTTTATTAGGGGTTGCAGACTTGCAGTTGAATACTTGAGTTGAAAACTTTTTTGATACGACTATCCTGTTTGAGGGGAGGTTCCTGCCTTCTGTTGTCCAAGGTGGAGTAATACATAAATCACAATCACTTACTAAACTTTTTAAGAACTATCAAAAAGTGTCTTACTCACATAATCCAATCACTAAGCTTAATTTTTATTGCATAGTCTTAGGAGAATTATTTTTGGGAAGATGCAAGAAACAATGAACCTCAAGCTGTAAGATTCAAAGAAAGTGGAAGTGATTTCTCTTCTTAGCTTCTTATTATTTATTCATGTTCTAATTTACTGTTTGCTTCTAAATTAGGTATGGAACCGGACAAGGCTAGTCATTATTGGTTGCTTTCATCTATCATCAAGTTGCCCTTTTCCATTCACAAAAGTTTGTCTAGGTTGGAGATGATTTTCTCTCTTTTGGCTTGACAAGTGTAACAGTTGGCCTGTCCTATCATTTTCTTGACATCCTCTACGGTCGATTTTGGAATTTTCATGGTGGTCACATGTGGGGGGAAAAAAGGGAAAGAAATGCAGCAACCTTCTCGCTTGCCTTCGCTCCTTCCTTCGTATCGGAACCTGCTAGAAGTACAGGTTAAGTGGTTTTGTTTTCTTGGGCAAAGAGTGAATGACAAGAATGTGAACATGATGTTTATTGTAACGGATCAGTTTCTCTAACTTTGACATAATAAAATAGATAGTAATTATTTATTCTTCTGTTTTTACATAAAAACTTCATCGAAAGTATTGCCGAGCAAGAAAATATTTTGCCTGATTTGTTGGTTGTCTTAAGCTCCTAGTTGTTCTGATGCTTGATGCAGATGGATCAATGAGCGTTGCATGCCTGCTAGCCATAGCTGTGTAAGTGTAAACATGGTTCTTGGTTGAAATATTTGATAGTTAAAATGTTAGGTAATTAACAGTGTTAATTCCCCACACTCTCCACTTTGCATGTAAACCAGCAAGCTGAGAACGATTAATTTTGCGTAATCGGCGCGTGCATTGACGGGATAATGGCCACTGTTTACTGCTGTTTCACTATTGACACTATCATCATACTTGGCTATACTACCTTTTGTCCCTTGACGTATGGAGACTAGTTCGTTGGGGGAGGTGCTATTAAGATGTTCATGAAGTTACTTTAAAAAATAGTCATCCTGTAATTTCGGTTCTGTCTCGTGACAAATGTAAACTAATGTGGCTCTAAATAACTTCACCACCAATATTCCATTAAAATGCCAGAAATGTAACGCTTTGAGATAAGTTCTTTTCCCAGTACAATTAATGCCGGTTGACCATTATCACAATTATCCTGCCAACATAATCGGCTTTGATTGGCATTTTTTGTACAAAAAAAAAATCATAGTTCAGGGATAGAGAAGAGGGTTCAGAAGGTTGCCATTTGTTAGCAGCTCGTCAGAGATTGTAACGACAAAGGAGAAGGAACTAGAAAGTTAATAGATAACAGGAAGGATCATAAGCTTGGTTACTGCTAGATCTTGATCAAGTTTTTCGTATGTAATAATGTTATCAGATCTGGGTAGTTGATGAAAACTGTGTTTCACTCTCGGTTCTTAACCAAGCCCTTTGCAAGTTTCAAACAGGTACGGTCGTTTTGATTTCGCGATTTGATTCTGAATAAAAAACGGCCACGGTCCTGTTTCACTATTCTATATTGCCTCGAAATAACTTCAAAGGGCAAAAAGACAATCCTTTTCAAATTTGTCCAATACTGTCCGTCATTGTTAGGTACCATGTCTCAGTTTTCACCGTGACTTTAGCTTGAAGGAAAACTTGCAAATTACTCTATAGGAAACTATGTATGGAAAAAATGAAACGAAATATAAATCAGTTTTTGAGGGTTCTCCGCCCTCTTTATGGAATTTTTAAGCCCAGTTGATGACCATCAGACGGCAATCTCAAGCTGAAAAGTGGGATTTTCAGTGTCATTTGTTAATCTGTCTTAGGCTCTTAAGCCCTTTTTTTAACTTAGTCTTTACCCCAAAGGATAGATTGAGTCACGGTATTTTCAGTAAGCTGAGAGGCCACTATCAACAAAAGCAAGTCAATTTTGACATCAAAAACAAAGAATGAAATATAAAAATGCTATATAAAAGTATGATATAAAGTCAGCATCTTGCAGATCAATTTGCCACTTCCAGACCAGCTGCTTTCTCCAACATGGGCGTCTTCTATCAGGAGCAGCAGCCTCGTTATCAATCTAAGAGATGCAAATTCCTAGCTACAGTTCTGAAGGAAGCATTTTCCAATTGCCATAGTTTCAATGGACGGCTTTCGAATGCGGGTCCTGAGGAAGAATATTCAACAAGTGACATCGATGATGAATCGGAAGTACTAAGATACCGACTTTTTCGAGTCTTCCTATTTGAATTCCACTGCGAATAATATGAGTGCTCTTTCCTTCATTGTTTGTGATGTTCTTTACAGGTAGTTGTTTCCGAAATTCGAAGTCGAGCAATGGAAAAGATGAAGAGAAGGCCAAGTTTTATAGCAGAAAGCTTTTCCTGGGTATTATCTCCACCGACAGGAGAGCTTTATATGACCTCAAAGTATGCTAAACGAAGAGACAAGGATCATGATGATGATGATGATGAAAGGGAGGAATTCTTTTCAGTTGGCAGTTGTTTCGCATCCTTGTGTTCGAGTGTTGCAAGCAAGGAAGCATTTGTGTCGGCTAAGACAGACTTTTCACGTTGTTCAAGCTTAAACAAGGTTGATTTCCCAGGCGTTTGGAAGTTTGATATCCAGGATCTTCGAAGGCGATCGATCATTCAGGAATTCTGTCACTGTGAAGGGTGGCCATTTGGGCTGTGCAGGAAGGCTGTGTTACTCCCACCTCTGCCAAAATCCCCTTCCGAGTCTTGGTCTTGGCGTAAAGCCAGGAGATTAGCTAAGACGCCATATATTTAAACATAGCTTAATCTACGGTCCCCAGGCACTATTGTTTTTGAGTTTCTCTTTTTTCTGTTATGGTTTTGGCAATGGAAGCAAGATTCCTTCTTCTGAGTTCTAGGTACTAGAAGCATACAAAATCTAGCAACTAGTCAAAGAATAAAGAGGGTAATTATGGATTAGTTGTCTCATCTTTTGTCTATGATGATCTATATTATCCGAACTGAAATGAATATTGGATACGGATGTATACTTAATACAAGTATATTCAATCCATATATTTAGAGAATCATATTTTTATATTCATATTCGAATATATGTCAGACAAATATTTGATACAAATACTTTAAAAAAGAAAAATAAAAAATTTGAGCAATACAGCTGATGATTAGCAACCTCAGACGGGAGCATCTCTCTCCACTCCATTGTTTAGGTGTTTCTTCAGGGATGTATTTATACATTTGAAAGGTATCACCTTCCAGTTTCCAGGGCCTCCCACAGTGTGAAACTCCGTTCTATTCAACATTTATAAATCGTGCCAAAAAAACCTTTTAACATTGCTAAGCATTGTTGACATAATACTTCAGTCTCAGTTGTCATGAAATTGCCTCGTCGGTTCACTTAAGGATTTTCCTTTTAGGGGGGGGGGGGGTTTAAATCTCATTCTTTACCCGTATCGGATTAGATGCCAATGCATTCTTCATGCTCACTAAACAGCCAAGTTTCTATTAAATCGGAAATATTGTAAATGCAATGAGCAACTTTGAAGTTGTAGCAGAGCATTAAATCATCTCAGGAAAGAAATATGATGGAGAAAATTTTTCCCAAATAAAAAAAAAGCAAAAGAAACATGTTTTTACAGTTTGATTTAGTGTTTCATGACAGACAAAAGCCTTTTTATTTAGCTGCCAAGCAACTCCAACCTCCAAGGTTTTCCAGGAGAACAACATGTCTCCAACTATTCATAACCATAATCTAAAACAGAACTAAGTTTCAAATGAACCCTCTCAACACTTCAGTGCTAAGCTCTTTGCTCCACATATGATCCAGAAAGTCCAGAGGTTCCAAGAACAGTAATCTGCAATGAGTGCGACCGTAAAAGTTAAAACAAAATTGCATGATTTACAATACCCAAAATACTTATATAGGAATATGCAAAAGCAAATAAGCATTAGAGTTTAAACATGCTGCTCATGTAACAACGAGTGTCATTGTCACATAAAATAGATGCAGCAAAGAGAAACTATGGCCCAATGCAATTATTCACTTCCTTCCATCCCCTATAAACCTTGGTGGATGAAGATAGATTGAAAATGGTTACTGTAGACCGTATGGCAAAAGATTCTCCAAACAGGTTAAAGAAGATTAATCTTTAGCCAAGGGTTCTGCCTGGCGTTCCAGACACCAGATGGTTAGGATGTTAAGCACAGATCAGGGAAGAACAAATAGCGTACATTTATTCACATCTTATCACCATTTTGGCAAGTTAACCCAAATCCTAATTCTCTTTTGTCACATTGAACCATGAATCGCATGAAAATGAAATGAAACTCATGAATTAACCATGCTATATACTATTGAGGCAGGTGATGCAGTCCTAACTGAAATTGATAAATATGATGCAAATCATTCTAGTACCTTTCCCCACTCAGAACCAAGACCGCTACATCTCATCTTTAGGTAGATCATCTTTGATCCCAACTCTGTCTCTACCTTCTTTCGCAAATAGGTTTCATCAGGACCAAATGCATCCAAGTACATTGTATATCGTTGAAAAACTGTCTTAAGTGCATCCGCAAACTCACTTGACAAAGGCTTTACATTCTACAAAAAGATTCAATTCATAACATGCCAAGTATTGGGGATAATAAGGAGAAAAGGCAAAAAAAGAACCATCAGGGTCTTATAGATTATAGTAATACCTCTCCACTCACTCCAATGCAGTCATCAAGTTCCATTTTCATGCTGATTAGAACACCACCAAACTCTTCAACTGCTTCAGCAGCACGGAAAACATTTTTCAAAGCCTCCTGGCCAGCTTTGTCATCAGTATCTTTGGACAATGCTTTCTTCGCATCCTGTACAACTGAATGGGGAAGCTCATCCCAACTTGTAGCCATTAAGTCCTTAAAAACATTCTGAATCTCAGTGTCTTTAATGACAGGCATATGAGTTACATCTTCACTAAAATAGCGCATGCTTCCCAATCTCAACGCAAAGGAAGACCAGCCACCTGTGTATTTTCACTCATTAATAAAATGTGAGGAACTTGATACAAGCGGGTAATGTTTCATATTACAACATGCTACACAATCAACTAGAAGTTTGCAGTAGTTTTTCTAAAAGTAAGAGTTATTGAGAGTAGATACACCAATTGGAAAATATTACCCTAACCCACAAGTGTAGTTTCACTAACTAACCATCCTATATCATATACATCCATACTCTGGGCAAAATGAATTATACGTATAACAAGTATTATTGCTTGCATGCAAAAACTTTCATAAGCTAATTCACATACTTGCAGAGATATAAATGCAGTAATGCAAATAAAATGTTGATGTGAATTTTTTTTGACACATTTAGCTAATACTAGAAGCAAAAAGTTAACTCCTCCTATTAGTCTCTTTCTATGAAGGCCCAGAAGATTTCAATTGCTATCAGATTCTTGATTTAAACAAGTCCAGAGAAACCCATGTATATATATATATATGTGTGTGTGTGTGTGTGTGTGTGTGTGTGTGTGTGCGTGTGCGTTTGTGTGCGTATATGAAAAACAATAAAAAAAGGGGGACCAGAATTCCAAAGGTAAACAACCAAGGCACATCAAGAACCTCACAAATTCAATGTTAACATAACATCACAACCCTAGGGGGTTGTGAAGATCTTAAATTCAACCTTTAAGGAACAAAGTTCAAATCTTGTAAACGTAGCAACAGAAAAGCTACAATTTTGAAACCCCAAAATAAATCATGGAGTAATCATCAGAAGCCTCAGCTAAAATGTAATATGTAAATCAGATAAAAGTAAAACTTCACCATGAAAAGAAGTCAAACACAACGCCACGACCAATATTATTGCTATATCTAATTCAATAAACTCAGCGATTCCCAAGATAATTAAAAACGAGAAATGGGCAATCAAGTAATGATCCAAAAGAATAGAAAAGTACCGGAAGGGATGTTTCTCGCCGGATTAGAAGCAGAAGGCGATGAGACAGAGAAGAAATTCCGGAAACCCAAGTGACGGTTGTGATTGGCGGCGGCAGCTATGCTGGCAAAACGGGAAGATCTGAAACATGCTGCTCTGTAAATGGATCTCAACACCACCATCTTCTCCATCTTTCTGAGTTTTTTTTAACTAAATTGGCAGGAAGACCGTAAAAGAGAAGGCACACCACTCACCCACCTGACTGCCGGAACGCTGAAGTGCGTATATTAAACGGGAGGCTTTAGCAAATCAATATTTTTACAAGCTTGGGCTGTGCTTTGGGCTGCTTATTGGTCTCTTAAAATCCATAAACAGGATATCTATAGGCTCAAATAAACAATTCTGTCTTTCATTTTTATTACATTTGTTGGCCTGAATACAAATTTGAAGGGAAATTTAAAGGTTAAAATATTGATATTCATGAAAAGAATATTTTTTAAATATTAATGCATAAAATGAAGAAATTTTTTGTATAGTATTTTTTTAATTAAAATTTTAACAAGTGTTTATAAAGCTCCATTTGCTTCGCTTAAAAGGATAAACTCAAGGATAAAGGGGACATTCATCCTGCTTTTAACTCCACCATAATTGGACTTGTTCCTAAATGCCAGAATCCTCAAACTATAAAGGACTTGTAGATGGTTATTTTCGGTTAATGACATACAACACAGGTACCTCGATATGAGTACTTTAGCGGAAGTGCTTTGGAA
>JBBYHK010000017.1:571743-583305 GCA_038382065.1 Adansonia grandidieri | reverse complement strand
TCACTTTAAGTTTCATAACTCTTATTTTCATGCATGGTAGCTAAAATTGCAATGATCACATGAAACCTTCATTTATTTGGAGGCCAAATGCCAAACAAACTCTTGTTGGGGGAGGAATTTGCTTGTTAAATATGATTAATAATGAGTTTTTAATTGCAGGTTACTGTGAGGATTAAGGTGGTGTCAGGTACGACTGGCAGTTCAGTGGCGGCTGAAGCAAAGAACAATGGAGCCAACTGGGTCATACTGGACAAGTAATTAACCATACAAAAAAGTATTATTTCTTGTTTCTAAGGTATTAGCTTAATTGGTTGGTCATAATTGCGGTTTATCCCCCTTAAATATGCATGCTTTATACTACTTCATTATTCCTTGTAATTTGTCTTATATGTTGATCTTAGGACACCAACCGCCTTTGGAATATTCGCATATGCAAAATTTTTTTTTATTATGTCTGTTATAGTAGTACTATTGAAGTAATAATCGCTGATAGATACAAATATATCTTCTACTCCTTAATTCTGTCTGGTAAAAGATCAATCTAATTACTACTAAGTACTACAATTGTTTCTGAATCATGCTAAGATAGATAAAATAGGTTTGTTTGACTTCATGTTGTTGTGTTATTCATGTGTAGAATGTAAGTCTATGCTGTCCTTACCAACCAATTCAAAGGAAAACCGAATGGAAATGGTCCGGCTGAATAATCGATTCTTTGCCGCTCATAAATAATAATAGCGTGCTTGGTCTTTAAAATCTTTGAAAACAATTTGGCATGGCCGAAACTCATTGTCCTAAACTTGAAGTCATTTTTTGTGTTAACTCACAAAGATTTGTCTTTGAATCAGAAAACTAAAGCAAGAGCTGAAACATTGCATGGATGAACTTCACTGCAACATCGTTGTGATGAAAGGATCTCAAGCAAAAGTTCTCAGGCTTAATTTGAAATGCGTAAATGAAGTTCGAACCCCCTATTTCTCTGCTGCTTCTTCACCAGTTATGGATGCTGGAGACCACGTTGGACACAGGATGAAGCATTCTACTCCAGTCAGCAGCCCAGAAGGACCAAGTACTTCTTATTCAAGAGCAAGCCAAGAGGGTTTGCTACCAAGTTCTGATTCAGCAACATCTCTTTTCCTGGTCTACCAAGAAAATCCTCTTTTTGAAGGGCTGAATAAAGGAAATTACACTTTGGTAGATAATCAGAACAACTTGGATAACGAACTTACTCTTCTTGATTCACATGGAGAAAAGATTATAAATCTATCAGCAAAACCGACGTCTTCTGTAAAAAGTAGTGACGAGAGTATATTTTGGATTCCCCAAAATCACATTGATGAAAACCCTCTTAAAACCCAAAGCAATAGAAGTAAAGTCATCTCTCCTAGTTCCAAAACCCTGCTCGACAAGTTTGTCCAATATGATCAAGATACAAAGGAAGGTAGACTTGTCAATCAAAGCCATGGAAAGGACTACATGGTTAGCTCAAACATTAGGGATGCAGTAGCGTTAGGTAGAACATCCTCAGTACCTCCACCCTTGTGCTCACTATGTCAACACAAGGCACCAGTCTTTGGCAAACCACCAAGACGGTTCTCTTATAAGGAGCTAGAGGAAGCTACTGATGGATTTGCAGAACTGAATTTCTTGGCAGAAGGTGGTTTTGGTGTTGTTTACAGAGGGATTTTGAGAGACGGTCAGGTTGTAGTGGTGAAGCTGTTAAAGTTTGTTGGTTGTCAAGCGGATATTGATTTCTGCAGGGAGGTACAGGTTTTGAGCTGTGCACAACATAGGAATGTTGTGTTGCTAATTGGGTTTTGTATTGATGGCAACAAGAGAGTCTTGGTTTATGAGTACATCTGCAATGGCTCCTTAGATTTCCATTTACATGGTATATATTTTTCTCATTTTTATTTCTTTCTGCATCATATTTTTCGTAACTCCTGTACAATGTTATGGTTTCCTTATGCTCCATTTTACTATTTGCATTTAGAACCTCTGTGCTCCAAATGATGTTAGTTGCATCTGTTGACAGGAAGCAATAGAGCCTCTCTAGATTGGCAATCTCGACTAAGAATAGCAATTGGAGCGGCACGAGGCTTGCGATACCTTCATGAAGATTGTAGAGTTGGTTGTATAGTACATAGAGATATGCGGCCCAAAAATATTCTTCTAACTCATGATTTTGAGCCTCAGGTACCTTCAGTTAGTTTTTGGACCTTTCTGAAAGTAATAGTGTCTATGCTTATACATGTTGATACAGACGTGAATTCATCTTAAAGAAAAATTGAGCACCCCGATGATCATTGTTGATCATTTGGCTATATAAGCGGGTCATGGTAGAATTGGAAATTCTTTGTAGAGAGTTTGCCGTTGGAAAACTTCACGTTCATTATAACCGGTCAGGGACCTCATTTCATTTGACATATTCATATTTCATATGCTTGAGGAGCAGCATTGTTTTATCATTCAGTAGGTTCCTCATAATATATATAATTTTATTTAAGTTTTTTTGTTCTTTTGTAATATCAAATCATGCCTAACTTTTGTAGTTCTCTTTAGGTCACTGATTTTGGACTTGCCAGATGGCATTCTGATCAATGGATTGTTGGAAACGAAGAGCGAACTATTGGAACTTCAGGGTACTTTCTAAATATTCTTTTTTTCCTGCCCTTTAAGTCTCATTCATCCTTTTTTTCTTTCTTGGATTAAAGGTAACCCTAGTTTCACAACACAAACTTTACACAAATATGCTTTACTAGAGTGTACAATCCTGAAGACCAAACACCTTTAGTAGCCTGCATTTGCAAAAAACAGTAAATATTTATTCAAGTTGTGAACATTTCTATCTTTCTAATGGGCCTGAAAATGATATCCAGGTATCTTGCACCAGAGTATTTGGGTGGTGGAAGGATTACACAGAAAGTTGATGTTTATGCATTTGGAGTGGTACTATTAGAGTTAATGACAGGTCGAAGAATCAGTGACTTGCAATATTACAAGGGACAAAACTTCTTATCTGATTGGTTCCACCCTCTAGCCACATTAGACTCAAAACAAATAATGACAAATATTTACCGGTTACTCGATCCATGTTTGGCCTCCGCCAACATCCAGGACTACACTCATCAGCTACAGGCCATGGGCCGGGCTGCTTTCTTGTGCCTAAGTCATGATCCGGAACTAAGACCCCCAATGTCAAAGGCATGCTACCTTGCCCTCCAAGTTCTAATTCATTTCATAGTCCTTTCTTTCCATAATCTTTTGTTCAGGAGCTTTTAATGCCATTTCGTCAGATAGCTATTGAATTTAGAAATTTCATCTGTCATTTGCAAATTGTCAGGTCCTTAGAATGCTCGAAGGAGGTGATACGACCATTCCTCTGTGTTTAGACCTGAACTCAATTGGCAACAGAAGCGGACATTTGCGTGGGTTGAAAACTCAAACACAACCTGAATCTAGGAGACGCCATTCTCGAAAGCTTTCGCACTGACTGAATTGATTCGAAGGAACAAGAGGGAGCTGATGCTTGTATAGTTGCGTCAATATTGTTTCTTGATCATCACATGATTCTTTTTTCCTTTTCATGTAATATTTTTTAAAAAACAACCGCCATTGGCTCTTATCTGAAGAAACTGTACCCCTGAAATTGCTTGTTTGTAATATGAGTTCATTCTTTGCTCAAAATTGTCATATATACCAAAGAATATACTAGTATTTTATACCGTACTGCAAAATAAATTCTATAATAATAGTGACTTTTATTGCTCTGGTTGTTCTTTAATTGTTTTTTGACCAATTCAACATTAGTTTTATTTATTTTTTTCCCAATCCCTTTCAACATAGATAAGTGACTGAATTTGCATGATTTGTGAGAGGTTTAGCCTGCCTCTTAAGGCAAAAAACTGTTTGGTAGAAATCAGAGTTCCAAGAGGAATATTGCTGTTGTAAGCCCCATTATAATAATGATTTTGCAGCCAATAATGAAACTTAAAAGGGAAACTAATCTGTGATTGAAGTGCAAAAATAAGCCACAGGATCAAAAACGGAAGATGTTCGCTAGGATGAACGAAGGGTGACTGACTGGATTGTATGATTCAACTTCATTATTAAAGATCAGAGGAGGGGAATATCTATGCATTCAGGATTATGCCTCTCCATTATGTTTGGATCAATTTATAAATCTTCCCTGAAGATTTGACGGACACATATAAAAGAGCAGAACAGAAATTTTATTTAAGAAAGCTTTACTTTGATTTGCCTCCTCTTTTCATGGTTGGTACAGAACAATCTTAATTTACTACATATTCCCATAGAAAAATCTCAAACCGATCCTTCCTTCTCTGTCAGGCAAATCCCAGCAGCAGACTAGACAACTTAAAACTCCTGTACCTCCTAAATCCACGTGTTAAATCCAATCATGTACACGTGGCATCATAAATCTCATATCAGAATCACAAAATGGGGGGAGGACCCGAATTTCTTTGGGATCATCAGTACCTCCCATTTTGGCTGGTTATACTGGTGGATGAGTGGCTCCCATCGGAGGGGAAAGACTCCCTATCAGAGCTCACCTGCCGATTCTGCTGCATCGTTGCTAACTGAGCATACTCCGAAACGCTCCATACTTTGACGGACTTATCAAGGCTCCCGCTGTAAACAATCCACCGCTGCTCAATGTTCTTTGACTCCTGATCCTTTTCCGCAGCCAAGCACTTCACTGGCCCGGTATGCCCCGTTAACACCGAAAGGCATGTATGGATGTTGGCGTCCCTACGCCAAACGCATATAGTCTTATCAGCTGATCCGCTAAACACCAAATTGCCCGCTGCCTCAAGGCAAAGAACCGCCAGCTTGTGCCCTTTAAGGACCCCGCCGTGGGATAATTGCTTTTCAAGTTCCCAGAAATTGACCAGACCGTCACTGGAGCCACAGTACAATACTGAACGAGGGTTGTTGACTGCTAACGCTGTTACCGCACATTCTTGTTGTAAAAGAGTTTGAGCCAACGTATGCTTTGTTCCTTTGCGATGCTGTTCCCTTTTCCACACTTTAACGGTTCCATCTGCTGACCCGGTAAAAACCATTGCTCCCAAGCTCGAAACCACAGAGTTAACAGCGTCGTCGTGTGCGTGAATTGATTCAAGGCATTTGGAATCAGAAATTCTCCAAACTTTAAAGGTTCTGTCCCATGAAGCAGAGTAAAGAAGACCTTGTTCATCATTCAAGCTCAAACAGGATACCGCATCCGAGTGTTTGATCCATAAAGAGCGCCTACGCTTCACCTCCACATAATTGCTTGGTTTAATGGAACTTTTAAGGATCTCTTTCAGGGTTGGCAAAGTTCCAGCTCGTTTATAAACACTAGGGTTCTTAGGAGAGACTTTCCAAACCCGAATCTTCCCATCTTGATGACCTGTAAATATCTTTTCTCCTGATATCACAATGGTCTTAACCAATCCACTGTTTGATTTGAAGCCGCTAAATTCTTTAAGATTCTTCCACACACGAATGTTCTTGCTATCGGAGCCAGTGTACAGGAGATCCTTCGAGGAAGCTAACGAATAAATATGGCCCTCTTCACGTGTGAGAGACCCGATGAGACTGTTGGCTGGAACATCTTCGTCGTCGAAAGGCATGGAGAGAGATTTGTTGAAGGCAGTGGTTTGGTTCCATGGCGACATGGTGATGGGTGAGCCTTCGCCGCTCAACCTGTTAGCTTCATAAAAGGAAGGGCCCCCACCTGCAGCGGATGCGCTGCTGTAACGAAGGCACAAATCATCTTCACTGACAGGAACAGCCAGGGATATGTTAGAATCCGAATATATATTGTTCGCAAACTTGGATCTTCGAACGCTATCAGCCTCTTCGAGCATTGTGCCCCTTCTCCGTATCTCACTCCAAAGAAAATGAAAAGAACAAAAGACAAAGAGAATATAGCAAATCAAACTTCCCAAAGATCGATAGAACTAAACCAAAATCTAAATATAGAAAATAACGAAGGGAACGATGGACAAGAGAGATTTGAGGATTGAGAGTATATAGAGATAGGTTGCATTTGTAGTTTGTATTTGCACTGCATGCACACACACACATATATATACATAGATTGCGATTGCAATTGCAATTATAGAAGTGGGATAGGAACGGTACAGCAAATGTGTGGCTATCAAATTTTGACAAGTGTTCGGACGAAAATGGGTTCAGAGAGAGTGGCAATATGGGTCCAGGGAATCAGGGCTCTCGTTTCATAATAACAACGTGCTTGGTAGTTTTATTAGCGGAGAATTATGTTGTTCATTGTTTGTATTCGTATATGGTGGGTAGCTTTTAATTTAATTTCTATTAAAGACAAACTTCAAATTTGGAAAATGCATTGCATAAATCAAAAGTTCAGGGTTAGCAAATCACTGAATCATGCATTGCCAAATTCTCGCTTATGTGGGGACTATAGATGAAAATTTTGTATATCTTAAGAAATCAGCTAGAGAAGACAATGGTATGATGTGGGTTTCATTTATTTGAGATATGATTTGCTCAAAAAATCAAACTATGAGTCTAAGGAAAAAAAGAAAAAAAGGGTTAATTTATTATCATTCAATTAATTTCTTCACATTGAGTTGAGGTCATTGAAAATGATTGAAGCACTTCGTCCCCTTCATTTCCCTCTTTTGGCTATGTCGATGGCATCAATTATTAGACAGGGAAAAGTAAAATTTTTAGAAGATAAAAAAATAGAAAGAATGACACTGTGGATTAACTGAGTGGAGGGTTGGAAATGGGGGCAATGCAATAATTTACAATTATTCCATTTTCCCATCTTTGGAAATACAATTCAAAGGCAAAACGAAATTGCACTCTTCGCCTTCACCATCAAAAACAAAAATGTATAGAATTTGCTATTTGCTAAATTTGGGCGTTTAGATATAGGTAAATGTGAAGACTATATACTAATGTTTGATGGGTTTTCAGCGTTTACGTATGCTAGGTATCGTTAACATCGATGTTTAAATTGAAGATTTATTTCCTGTCTGTCTGCGGGTACATGGCTGAAGTCCAACGGCACCCATATTTGATTTTGTTAAGGTATTAACGACACCCACACAAACAATATCGAAAGAAGGGTAACCTTAGTAGCTTCCCCAACTGTTGGGGAAGCGATGCCACACCTTAGAAAAAACTGGGTTATCTTGGATACTCATGCTAGAGATAATAACGACTGTCATTCCAGGAAACAAATTGCAGGCTTGCAGCTCATGGGGAAAAGTGATTAAAGCCATAAAGAAGGTGCGTATATAATAGCAAAAGAAGTGAAAATTTTGATCAGGCAGTGAATAAATTTACTTTCACTTTTCTTTTGCTTGCGGTTGTTTTTAAATGTTTGAGTGCCCCTTTCCTTACTCTGGATTTAACTCTTACCGAAGCTCCTTTTTAACGAAATCAATGTGCGTTTAAGGTGTTGTTTAAGTTGTTCTTTACAATGATTTTCTATTCGTCAAATAGTAAAAACACTTGCTTGCGGTAAAGTCCCTCACAGCTAGACACGCGCAGAGACATGAATAAAATCTGTTGCAACTTTTGCCTAAAATGATAAAAAAAAAACTAGGAGGGTGAAACAAATTTAAAATGACGAAACAAGAAAAAAGCCCACTTGAATGGTGACAGGTGTGATTCAACTCCAAGAAGAACTGTTCAACTGCCACGTACAGAGGACAAAAGTATGATCGTTGTTTCAATGAATGTTCATAGAACCTTGACTATGTCACCTGGTACTCTTTGCCGCTACCCCTACTACACTACAAAGAGGTTAGAGAGTAGGGGCCAACCAATAGGCCACTGATCTATTGCCACTTGTCCCGCACAACGTAAAAGCTCGGGACTGTTTCAGACCCTGGCCACTTGGTTCGTACCCTTGTCTAAGCAGACCAGAGTTGCTAATTGCGGGAAACAAAGGAAGTCCGGAATTCAGGATTGAAGAATGTAGCAGTCAATTAATTTGAAGTTTAATTAAATTACTTTATATAATTATTTAAAAAATAATATTTAAAAAATTTAAAATTTTAATTTTAATTTTTACAACTTTCAAAGATTTCATTGAAAAATTGCAGCAATCAATTAATCAACTATGATGTAGAATAGTGATATATTGTGTTGTTGATAAATAGTGCTTTGCAAAACTATCGACATCAAAACTTGTCTAGTTACTAAGAACCTGATCAATTAATGGATATCCCAGAAGGCCAGAAACATTAGTTGCTGCAATGATGCTTAATTGTTTAAGATATAGTCGTTCATACATTTGTCTATGAACCAATTAGGATATAAACAACTCTGGGGATCTTTGGCTCTAATGTATCCAATCCCAAGTGGGGAAACTCAATCCCTTAAAACATAAATTCCATTTTGCTTTAATCCCAGGTGGGGTCTATGAAGTATGAAGCACTGCTTGTTGACATAACTTTTTGGACTTGTTAGGTGAAGGTTGATGAAACTTTGCAATGATATAACTCTGGTTATATCTTCAATTCTCAAGTCAATAAATTTCAAAAGAATAATAGAGAAAAGATAGAATAATGAAGTTTTAGTGAGTTTAAGTTACTCTTTTTCTCTAAGCCAACTTTTATTCTATCCTTTTATACTTAGTTGTTGATTGTGCAAATATATAATTTTTTTTTTATCTCAATAGCTGTAAAATCATAAACTTTTAAAATTAAGACTATGGAAAATCGAAAATTTGCTTGTGTTTTCCATGTAAGATCAAAGTGCTATATTAATTTTCAATAAAGTTTAGAAATATAAACGTAGAAGCTATCACCTTTTTACTTGTCAAACGAAGATGTTTTGCTTTATTTGTTTTAAACAAGAATAAAAATGAGTGGTTCTTACAGTCCCTTGCAAGGTAATATTATCATCTGTCATGAAATAAGGCTTTGACAATCAATGAATTTAGAATATAAAAAAAAATAAAAAAGTAGCCAAACTCGAATTAAATTCCGCAGCCATTAATTTTCATTATAAAAATGTGGGTTTTTTTTTTTTTTTTTCTAATACTAGTTCTTACTGAATTAATTAGGATTTTGAACCAGAAGAAATTGTAGTGATTACGGACAAATATAGGAGCTAGCTTGTTACTTTTCAAGCTTTGCTTGAATCATTGAAGCAGTAAAAACATCTGCCTAACTGAAGCGAAAGGGAAATGTATTATTCGACCCACACTTTCCTTGACAGTAAATATGATGCTATGTAAAGTTAAAAGAACTTCTCGTTGCCTTGAGGCTTGCATGGAACATAAATATAAAAGAATTGGCAAAATTTTCCTTTAAATAATTTTTGTGGAACTTGAAATGATGATAAAATTTTACCTAATTTTCATAAAATATAATTAAATTACGAAAATATATGGTTGCCTATTTAGTGCAAAGTAGTATTTATCCGCCAAAAGTAATAATTTTTAGTCATTGATAAAATATTATGTTTATTCATCAAAAGTTAGCTTGTGAAATGACGTCTATTTTCATAAATTATATAATTTTCACTACGGTGCTTGCTGCTTAGCAATACTTAGGGCTTTTTATATTGGAAAACTGTCTACTGCATCATTTTGGACGATCCCAAAGTTTGCTTAGAGTGGGTTGGACTGAAGAGGGTAAGCTTAATTTCGAGTTTTTTGCCTTTCATAGGGCCCAAATCCAAAGGCCAGTCGCCTTATATCAGCTAAAATAACCTACTAGAACTTTTGAGCATCCACTATTAAAGACTGCTCAGCATCATGCATTGCCCCCAAAGAATCATCGTGTTTATTGATGGATTGATGTTTGATACTCATATTTTAGATTAAATATTGTTACAACTTTGAACTTTATATATAATTGGCTAATTGCTGCTTTATTGCTGGAATCTAATTCTTTAGACATGAAGATTTGATTTTGATTTATAAGTAATCCTGAAGACACACCATGGGGGAAAATAAGGGTTATACATTCACAAAGAAAGAATAAAATAAAATAAAATAAGAAGAAGCCATGGTGCCGTGCATGATGCACATGGCAATGATTCCCAGAAGACCAACCAAATCTAAAGTGAAGCTCATCTTAACATGACATGGTGAAAACCCAGATTTCTGACATGAAAATAAACATCATAATAAATTACTATTTTCAGCAAGAAGTCTGAAACCGACCACCTTGAAAGCTATGGATTCTGGGTGATCGCAAAACATTTCCCAAGGCCACCTCGAAACCCACCAAGCCGACCAAATTAATCCCTTTACTTAAAAATGCTCAATCTTTTCCTTTATAAATACTCATCTTGCCCCGTTCACTTGCTCTTACACTCGTTTCTAAACTGTTAAGCTTCATCTCTTTTTAATCTATACTTTTGTTTTTTTTCCCCACAGTTTTGAGCTTCGAAAATGCCTCTTTCTAAGCCTGAGAAGAAGATCATCATCAAGGACGAGAACGTCAACTGCGCCGAAGATGATCAAGAGGAGCAAGAGAAGATGGATTCTGTGATCACAAGCCATCTCTACATAAAGCCAAGTCATTCCAAGCAAACCCTGGACAAAGATGTGGTTTTGAGAAGGATTCGTCACCGTAGGCGTATGAACAACGTCAGGTCGGCGCTTCAATCTTTCATTGGTTCATCACCGGCGAAACCCAAGAATAATAAGGCTTCGGGCCATGAACTAAAGTGGGTCGATGACGCTTTTGCTGCTCTTTAATTGTAATACATCTGTATAGGTCTAATCTGTCGACATGTCATCAATTTTTGCACAGTTATAAATTAATGTCAGAGGATTTGTTTAGTACGATGAATCAAGGATTTCTGTGTAGAAATCTAAGCATATTTTCCTGTACTATTTTCTCTCGCAAAAATGAAAGTTAAAAGCATATCCGAAATTACTTGGAAATCTTCTTTTACATTGATTCAGAATATGGGCCTTAATGCCCAATATTGAATTCCTTAAAGTCAAGCCCTACTTCCAACCAGTGACGGTACAAAGAATAGTTTCACCTTTTAAGCCTATGTAAAAATGTACCAGTAAGCAGTAAAATATAGGGATATATGATTTAACTTTTTGGGGGAGGGGAAGTGTGAATTTGAAATTTAATTTAATTAATTTATATAGTTAAATTAGTTTTTAATATTTGTATATTTAAAGTTTAGATTTTAATATTTGTAATTATTTTTATTTTTAATTTATGTTTTAATTTTTTTATAAAATATATATTTATATTTTTCAATAGAGTTGAAGTATTGGCCTGATTATGGTTGTCTTGATCAGGAATTTTTTTGACCTTATCATCATTAGATTGCCAACTTTATAAGAGGCGTTTAATCCAGCAACATTTAGTGTAAGCAGTTTTCTCTGACTTCAACTACTTTGCATTTAGTTTTTGTTCATAGAGGTTGACTGATTTAACTTGTCTAACACTAGGAAGACGTACTTTAGTGGTAATGTGCAAGTAAAGGAGATATCAAGGGGATATCAGATTTTAATCTTTGAAATTATTTTATTATTTAAATTAATATGTGATTAGAGAAATTTTTATATAAAAAAAA
>JBBYHK010000017.1:550389-567738 GCA_038382065.1 Adansonia grandidieri | reverse complement strand
ACCCCGAAAAAATAATCTATTTGTCCATATATATCAAAACGCAAGACGGTTACTGGTGTTTCTTATGCAGTCAGTTTAACAGTTGATCAAACGCTGAAAAGATCACACCAAATTTCAGTCTCACAAGAAACCACCTCAAATTCATTGTATTATTCAACCAAGTCTTTCTTTCCTTGGATATAAGTGCTTTACACCTGAGAAAGAAGAGAGAATTTCCTTCCTTTGTTTTTTATTTTTTTTCAAGAAAACTCTGTTCAAGCAGCCAATAACTAGGAGAATGATCTTATCAGGCAGAGAATTCCAATTTCTTTGATCAAACATTCTTTTTTTTTTTTTTTTGGTTTACAAGTTTCTATTTGCTAAACATGGTTCTCAAGGAGCCAATCTTTTTGTTCTTAGCAATCTTTCTAGTTTCATTAGTCATCGTTCAATCTTCCAAGTGCAACCGATCATGTGGTGACAAGCATGTTCCTTACCCGTTTGGATTTTCTGCCGGCTGCAAAATCCCTCTAAAGTGCTCAAGTGGCCAACAGCTTATTGCTGATTTTCCGATCCATACCATAAACGCTAGTAGCATAAAGATCAGCATTGAAAACACTTGCAACCGTCCACTCCAAGCCTTTCACCGTCTCTATGGCCCAAACTACGCCCCAACATATCGAAACACAATTCTACTGCAAAACTGCAGTTCGCCAGCGCCATGCATGATACCATCAACAATGGTTTACACTCAATTCGAGCCTCTTGCTTGCTCTCCTAATACCACCAATATACGTTGCTACTCAGAAAACAAAACTAAAGGTTTCATTGATTACAACAAGGTGGCTAAAACTAACTGTAAGTCCTTTTTATCGTCCATATCAACAGAATCTTTCACTGAATCTGGAGTTCTGGAGGTCCGAGTGGTTGAGCTAGGGTGGTGGATTGAAGGACGATGCTCTGATTTTTGTTCTGAAAATGCAATTTGTGATGAAATTCTTTCACCGTTTAATGGACATCCAGGATTCCTCTGTACGTGCAAAAAAGGGTTCATAGGTGATGGATATCGTGCTGGCGATGGTTGCCGGAAAGGTCAGTTCTGCTTCATTGAATCTCTTTGGAATTTTACCGTAATTATTAAACTCAAGTTATTATTTCTTTATTTTTGTGGCTGCATCCAAACTCTGCAATTAAAACCACAACTTTGCTAATGCCAACAATAAGCATGTAGGCGATTGATATCAGCATTTTTTCAGCCTTATTTAGTATTTTAAGTTGCTCTGATATTGATGCAAAATGAAGCATTCACCAAGAAGAATTGGGCTAAACAAACAAGATTATGTCTCCAGTTTTCATTAGCCACTAGAAGTAGACTCACATGAAAAAAATTAATGTCTGCAAAGCATTGTCAACCTATAGAATCAACAGTTAGTCATAGCTGATCGAAAGGAACGCATCCTGCAAATTATAGTTCAATGTAATTGCTTTGCGGGGCAGCAACAGGATATGTCTCTCTACACTGTTCAATTATCAAAAAAAATCCTGATTTTCCAAGTAGTCTAACATTGCTCAATTTATGGGGCCTCTTATCATTTTCAAGAGGAAAGGCTAATCATAGTGTCAAACCTTACTACTAAAGGAACCAAATTCTCTTTCATCATTAAGTCGATGGAGGAAGATCTTTTCTAATCTTTTTACATTTTCCTTTTGTCCGATGCAAAGTTCAAAATGACATGATGTGGTATTAAGAGGTTATCATTCACAGAAATGGGTAGTTTCACCTAACGCAATAGAGGGACCCCGTGGTAAAGTTTCTAGTAATTACAGCAAATCCGACTGCATTAGACTTTTTGACGTATAGGATCTAAAACATTTACAATACATTTGATTTATTGAAATAAAATAAAGTTATAATGGAATAGTTATTCTGTGAAAATGGAATTGAATAGTTATAGCAATAGTTTGATCCAGTGGAATAGAGCGCTATGAGATTCGAATTCTCAACAAAAGGAATTCAAATCCCCTAAAATAATTTTTTATTCTGCCCAATACTACAATAGCCATTTAGTACGTGGAGCAGTAAATAGCTATTTAACGGTATAACCCTTTCGTGAATAAAACAATTTTATTACTGTAGCGCGCTAAATAAATTCGTAACGAAAAAGCAATTTCAACGAACCAAGCATGCCTTTAGTTTTTCACATAAGAAAGAACAACCCGATCGGGGAAATCTACAAAACAAAAATCAAATAAACTAATTTTTGTATATAAAATTCATATAGAGACATGGGAAAAAGATAAGGAAAGAGACGGCCTTGGGATCCAATGGGATTAGGTGGCTCCTAGCTTCTGATGATGCAAAGCTGAGAGCTTTTATCCTTCTGATGCAAGGAACTGATTAATCATATACCCCAGGAAAGTGTTCTATACATTTGGGAGTAGACAAAATTTGTCAAATTTAGAGCAGATATGTTCAATTAGATGTGTTAGAAAGAAACAAACAAATCTAATATGTATATGGGAAAACAGAAGATTGGTGGATTTGCCGTAATAGAAAGCAAATAATTGCAGACGATTTTAGTAAATCAAACTGCTTTCCTTCAGCTTGTCACATAGTCTTGCTAATGTTGGAGTCTATTGATTTGTCCTCATGACACCTTCCTCGAATATCCTAATCAAGACGCTCCTGAAAGCTTTTCTTTAGATTAGAATGTCATTGTCAGCTTATATGTATTATGTGCAAACTACAAATTTTTTCTGCCTTGTCTTACAATTTGTTTTTATGTGTTTGTTGACATGTAAAACTAATCAGCACCTTCAGACTGCAACCCTGCAAGATACATTTCTGGCAAATGTGGAGGAACAACTCGAGTCATCGTTTTGGTTGGAGGTAATCATAACATCAAATATACTTATAGTTTTCTTCGTTTGATAGGAACACCTTATTTTATTGCCATATGACTGGAATTCCATCAAATGCTGGTTGCTTCAAAGCAGTGAAGATGACTTGATGATTATCACATTACTCATAGAACAAATCTAAAGTTGGAAATTGAGTGTAACCTACATATATGCTGCACTAATTTTGGTTTTCGTTTTTCTCAGGCATTGCAGCTGGAGCTTCTGTAATGATCTGTGCGGTCCTAGTATGCTGTCTACTGCGGAGGCAATCCGATTCAAAAGCCAGACACAGCACAAAAAGCCTCCTATCCGAAGCTTCAGACATCAACATTCCGATTTATACATATAAAGAAATCGAGAAAGCTACGAATGGTTTCTCAGAGAAACAAAGGCTTGGAACTGGGGCCTTTGGAACAGTCTATGCAGGAAAACTTCATAACAATTCATGGGTTGCTATTAAAAGGATCAAGCATAGAGACACTGAATGCATCGAGCAAGTGGTGAATGAGATCAAGTTAATTTCGTCCGTCAGCCACCCGAATCTAGTGCGCCTATTGGGTTGCTCCATGGAAAATGGTGAACAAATACTTGTGTATGAGTTTATGCCGAATGGAACATTATGCCAGCATTTACAAAGAGAGAGGGGTGATGGACTTGCCTGGCCGGTTCGCCTTACTATTGCTGCCGAAACTGCACAAGCCATTGCTCATCTGCACTCTGCAGTAAATCCTCCAATATACCACAGAGACATCAAGTCTAGCAACATACTCCTAGATTACAATTTCGGGTCCAAAGTAGCAGATTTTGGTCTTTCTAGACTCGGAAGAACTGAAATATCCCACATCTCAACAGCTCCTCAAGGAACTCCAGGATACCTTGATCCTCAGTACCATCAAAACTTCCATCTTTCGGACAAAAGCGATGTTTATAGTTTCGGGGTAGTTCTCATCGAGATCATAACAGCACTAAAGGTGGTGGACTTTTCTAGGCCCCCAAACGAAGCTAATTTGGCAGCCGTCGCTACCGACAGAATCAGCAAGGGGCGTTTAGATGAGATCATAGACCCATTCCTAGACCCTAATGGTGATTCTTGGACACTATCTTCAATCCACAAGGTGGCAGAGCTGGCTTTTAGATGCTTATCATTTCATAGGGACATGAGACCTCCGATGATGGAAGTAGCTGTAGAATTGGAACAAATCAGGCTAAGTAGATGGATTCCTACCGAAGAAATCACTTGTGCAGCTTCATCAGAGGTATCTCCTTGCTCTTCATCATCCAATCTAAGCGAGCAACCACTAAGCATGGCAGTTAATAAAAAGGCTGGACTTGAAAACAGAGGCCTATTAATGCTTCAGATGGCCGATGTTGGCTTTGTGAACTTGATGGAAAAATTAAAGGATAATTCGCCAGTATCAGTCCAAGACCCATGGTTGAGTGAACAAAGCTCGCCTTCATCAAGCAGTTTGCTGAATAATGCAACCCATTAACAAAAAATCACTTTTTCTTCAGATTTCAACTTCATCTTCGCCTTTTATCAATGCAATTACCACATTTTTGTCCCTCTCACTCTATAGTTTTTAAGAGTCCTGAAACCTGCCTAGCGTGTATATGTTTTATAGAAAGTACTGCAAAAGCGTTCCCATTAATGTCTTTTTCTGGCTTTAATGTATCATAAACAAAAAAAAAGTTGTTCTAACCTGTGGACGTGAAAATTGAGTGAACAGCGAAGAGAGTATATCTATATGTTATCAACCTCCTTGGGCCTTGTATCCGTTTTTCCTCATTTTTGGAAATTTGAGGCCTGCTCTGTCGTGGATCTCTTAGTCGGCTTCGTTGGGCCGATTTATAATATTAAAATCATATTAAAAATTATAAGAATTATATAAAATATAATAAAAATATATAATTTATTATTAAAGTTATATTAAAAGTTATCAAAATTATATCAAAAATTACAAAATCATTATAAATATTATCAAAATTATATCAAAAGTTTAAATAAAAAAATTATTATTTATTTTAATAAAAATAAATAAATAAAGATAAAATAATTAATTTAAAAATTATAATATATATATATATATATATTAGCAGTTTCGAAATCCATAGTCCATAAAAAGGGTTGATTCGCATTGCACGCGTGTAAGCATGATTTTATCAACTAACCCAGAATAGAAAGTAGATGTCAGCTGCCACTTGTGATTTACCGGATCAAAATCCAAGTTCAAACCAAACAAAAGCCAACGTGTGTCAGCGTCTAACATGTAATCGGAAAGAAGACAG
Source organism: Adansonia grandidieri (assembly GCA_038382065.1). NCBI lineage: Eukaryota > Viridiplantae > Streptophyta > Magnoliopsida > Malvales > Malvaceae > Adansonia > Adansonia grandidieri. The sequence goes on along the minus strand of JBBYHK010000017.1, from coordinate 562,572 downwards.
AACCCAAATTAGACAAAGACTACTTCCGGTTTATCTCTGAATTCCAAGTCTTCGAATAAAATTAAATAACTTATGTAATAATAAATCAAGTAATGACTTTTTAAAGATTTTTTTTGTAAGAATTTTCAGACATACAAAACGCAGTTGATTAATCAAAGTTTTAGTTAGCGGCTCTGTTAGTCAGGTAAAGAATTTCAACAAATAGATATGTTATTTTATAGCAAAAATATTGACATTTAATTTATTTACCAAGAGTCATATCGACGAATTGCAACAAATAATGGGAAGCAACTTCTCAACAATCCTTGTATATTACATTAATAATAACTTGACAAAAGCGTTGCCAAATTTACCATTTACGAACCTAAAAATTATTATTATCTCTAAGTTAAAAGCTTGCTCTCTTCAATGATGTTACCGTAACGGCGGCTCCCAAGGGCGACTTACCGACTTCGATCTCAAACGAATCGTAACGTCTGAACAGTTCCACCACAAAAAGTCTGGACACCAGCACTACGAAATCCTTGCCCACACACTGCTTGTTCCCCAGTGTTGGCTGCTCACTCTCGGGTCCATTCGACCAAAGCACGTGCTTCAACAGCTTCTCCCCATCGTCACCAATGAACCTTTCCGGGACAAACTCCTCGGATCTCTCAAATATTTTCGGGTCTTTTGTCGCGAAAGGTTGGTATCCGAACAACATCTCTCCTTCTTTCACTTCATAAACAGCGTCGTGGCTCTCGATCAGAAGATCTCTCTTTGCTCTCCCGTACTGGGCCGGAACAGGAGGTTCGATCCGGAATGCTTCGTAAACGACAGATTTCATCAATGGCATCTGTTCCATGGTAGCCATGCTGAGTTTCCCGCCGTTGGATCTGATGGCCGATCTGATCTCCTGCGCTAATTCAGTATGTAGTTTCACTCCAGCTCTGCCAATCCATTTGAGCATGTTGGGGAAGAAAATTTTCATGCCACCGAAGGAATTAAAGCACGTGGAGAATAACAGATTATGACAAGCTTCTTCTCGTGAAATACCCAATGTCTCTGCTTCATCTTGAACGAAACCAGATGACTCGTAGAAGAAATCGTAGAGTCTTTGGTAATCTTTTTTAACAAGAGACGCCGGAAGAGGAAAAGTATGGATTAACAGTTCTTCAACATATTTTGGGAGACCAAGAGAGAGAACAGGACCGAGTTGAAACAGTACCCATTTACTAATTAAGCTCGGAGCATCAACTCCAAGTTTGGTATCACGCGGGTTTGAACCAAAGAAAGCACGAGCCAAGAAGTTAAACGCAGCTTGTTCACCAGGCGCCTGAAAACTGCTTTTGCCTTTATCAGCAAGTTCCTTTTCCAACGTTTCAAATAACCCGGTGTAACAGGCTTCAAACTCAGGGAACACTCTACCTCTGCTGGATTTTAAGAGAAAAAAGAGAAGCTGTTTGAGCTTGGCGTGTTTCGGCTCCGAAGGATCGAGGTATGAGAGCATTCGGTACCCGCCGGTAAGTTCGGTTGAAGGCATGTAAGTGCCCGTGAAAAGGTCCTTTTTTTCAACCTTGGACACATCAAAAAGAACAGGGAAACTCTTACCGTCAAGTAGAGCGACAACCTTTGGGTCAGAAGCGATGAAAGGACCGGGTGGCATGTTGGTTCGAATCACCGTTGACTGGTATTTCTGGATTTTCGATTTGAAAAACTCAACTCGACCCTGGTTGTAGAAATAATCAAGTCGGTCTTTGATTGGACCAACAAAAGGAAGCCCATAATTGCCTGGAATTTTCTTCAACGGAAGCTTGGTTTCTCCAGCCTTTGGAACCCTCACTGACACCGCTGGCACAGAGGGTTTCTCCGACAGCAAGGCTCTAATCGGCCTAACAATAACACGACGTCGAGAAGACAACCTAGTCGAAGTTGTTGAAGATGATGATGACAAGAATGATTTGTTTGATGCATTAAACTGCAGATGAACAGAAGGGAAAGGTAAAGAAGTAGAAGCCATTATAGGATCGGCCGACAATTAGCAATTTCTTCAAAGAGAGATATGGCTTATGAGTTATGATGTTAACAGGTGAAAAAGAAGAACTAATCAAAAAAAGTAAAGGGTTTTTCCAAACGTGAAAGTGGACTGCAAGTGGAGGGAAGAGTCGAGTCATTATTTATAGAAGTGGCCTGGCGGCCTAACCGACAACGCCAAGATCCAACCTTGAAAGGTGTGCATTACTTTTGAGTTGCATTGAATTATCTTACTAGGCTTTTCAAATTATTTTACAATCGCTGTCCTTTTTCCTTCTTAATAAAACAAAAAGAAAAAAACAAACTATTTCTTCATTGTTTTAACCAAAAAAAAAAAAAAGTAATATATACCAGCACAGTTATTTATGTTAGTTGTTTTGGTATATATTTATTTATGTTTTATTTATCTTGAGGAGCAAAAATCTTTTATTTTCTTTCAAAATTTAAAATTTAAAATTTTTAATATATATAATTTTTATTTATTATGAAAATCTATAATAAATTTAAATAATAATATTTATTAAATATATGAATTTATTAAGTGTTTAAATTTATTTAATTAATTTTTGAATATATTCTAATAAAAAATAAATCATATTCTAATATCGAATATTTAAAAGTTTTTATCTAAATCTTCTCTGAATTTATTATGTATAATTAATTTAATATTTCAATTTTAAAATTTTTTATTCATGATATTTAAATCTATTACGAATAATAAATTTAATATTTAAATTTTATAAATTATTTTAATTTATAATATTCGAATTTATAAAAATTATATCTTAGATATCTAATTCTTCCTATCTATTATCATCCTACGTGGTCGTTTTCAGTTTCACTCTTCAAATACTGTTGCATTGTGAATGTAATAGCTACGTATGGGGGCGGTTACTTCTCATGTATTAATTAAAGAGTGAAAGCAGTAAATAACTAAAATATCTGCTTGAATGGTAAGTTGGCAACCGAGTGAAAAGTGTGAGACTGAGATTACTTTCGGACAAAGGGAAAATTTAACGCATGTTTAAGTGTATTCGTTAAAATTTTTAAATAAAAATATAATTAATTTTTTAAATTTTAAAATATTAATTAATTTAATATAAAATATTTTTAAAAAAAATTAATAATTAAAAGGTAACTATAAATATCCTTTTACCTACCTCTTAAATAAAAGTGTCACGAATATTAAGTCAAATCTTAAAAGGATTTAATGATGGATTTTTTTTTTTTTTTTGGATCTATTGTAAATTTTCCCTCTAAATTGTCCTGAATGCATATTTGCAGGGTATAATGTACAATTTGAAAGATTGAACAGCTTATCTGTTTAGATTCTAGTCTTATTCTCACTAAAAGAGGGTAATGACAATTTCGGTGTAAGTACTAGTTACATATATATATATATCATACTCCTAAAAAAAAATTTCGTACTTTATGTATAGGTTGCATATTTTGTAACTTTTTTTATTAATCCTATGAATATAAATAATTTTATATTTATAAATTATTACATATATCAAAATGTTAAAAAAATTCAATAAATATATTAAATGTTTACACTAATTATATTTAAATATATCATATCATGTATATTAAACATACTATATTCTTATCATTTTCATATCTTATCAAGAATTTACAATTAACTATTTTGTGAATTTAGTAAACCACGGATCTTTGCTATCTTCGTATATATTATAATATAATAATTATATTTAAAATATTTTATATTTATATAAATTTTAATATGTTAATAATTTATATTTCATAAATTTTAAAATATTTATTTATTTGTATTGTATTTTATTTTTATAATTTATAATAATATCGTATCTAATATTATTAAATTTAATTTTTTTAATTACGTGTGCCATGATTTTCGAAACTAAAAAAAGGAAAATTAGATTAAAACCAATTCAGCTTTAGTTAGAAATTTCCCCTCTATTATTGAATGAAGTGGTTTTATTTGTGCCGCGAATCGTGGCTACGTCATGGCCGGTTCCAATCTTCAAGCGCAGAGCTAACTCTGTTACTTTACAACCTTTTAACTTTCAGGATGTGAGGAAAAAAAAAGGAATTTTCCTTTTTTTTTATTGGTTTATGAATTGGGGACAAAACCTCCACTTTCGGAGCATTTTCGTACATGAATTAGCACGTTTTACAGTCACATAAAAACCCTGAATTGGTTTGGCCGATCAACGCGCTAAACCGGTCGTTTGACAGCCCCTAGCTTCAAAAGCCATATAACACGTGCATAAATATGTTTTGTGAATGAAATTAAAAAATTTAAATAATATTATAAAATTTAAAGACTTTTGGGAGTGGACCGTACATGATCCAAGACTTTAGCCCGCAGGGTATGCGCCTCGTGGCCAATCAACTCAACAAGACATGAGCCTAATAATTTTCCATTTCAAAGTTTAAACTTTTAAAAGTTGAAGGGTCAAAGTCAAGGACAATGCACTTCGACGGTCCGACCAATGACGCTGCCACCCTGGATTACGGCTGGTTCTCACTGCCGGCCAATTTTGAGATGCATTTCCACGTGTCTTAAATCCACTTCTGCGTAAGTCAATAGTTCAATACGGCAATGGCCGGCATCAAACCCAGGGTTCATTGGACTGATCTAATGTTGTTTTCTTACACTATTTTTCCAGCGAAAATATTGGTCGGATAATCACATGATTCAAACATTTACATAAATAGTATTAAACTCGTGATATGAACTGCTTTTATTAAGTTTTATTAAATGCTAATTCGAAATAAGATTTGGATTTTTGTTACATAAATAGACATATATATTTATAAAAAAATTATTAATAACTATTAATTATATTGGCAAAAATTTTATCTTTAAACTCTTTATTGTCTAATCCTTTACGTTATTCATATCTTCTTTATTGTTTTTACTCTCTCATTTTTTTTTTCTAATTTATATTCTACTTTAAATGACACTCAGATACGTCAACATACACGTGGATTAGATATTTTCCTTAATTTTCACGAGTAGTATGATTTTAATATTTGAGGTTAGTAAATATTGAATTCTGACTATTTAAATTAAAATTTTATTATTTTAAACATTGAATTTATTAAATTTATTTTAATACGTGGTAATCTTTTAGTACAAATTTTTTCTTTCAACTACTTATTTTCATTAGAAAATTTGAAAAATAAATGGTTGCTTTTATTCATATCTATTTTATTAATAAATTTGTTAACTAACTTTGGAGTCATCGAATCAAGCGACATTAACTTAGTTGGTTAAATAATATAAAATTATGAATCAAATTATAGTAAATTTATAAAATAAAAGATAAAAATATAATTTAATGTGAAATTAAATGTTATTAATTGTAAATTAAATTGGGCCTGTATAAAATCTCCCTTAGCCTTTAATACATCATAAAGTTAAAACCAAAGCATTACCTGAAATATTTGTTAGGCCTTTAATTTTGGGCCTAGGTTTTGTCACGAGTAAGCGAATAACCCATAACAGCTAACCCAACTGCCAACGTGTTACATTCTAATTGGCTGGAACCGGAAAACCCGCCTCTTACCTTGGAGAGGCTGGGGGGTTTAAGCGGTGACAGCCAGCAGCTTCGTTAACGAAACTCTCCTAGAACCCTAAAAAATGGAGCTTCAATCCGTTTGCCTTGGATTTCCTGTCCCAAAGTTCAAATTGCCCAACCATCGTCGCTTATCTTTTCAATCTGTAATTAAATCTCTCGTAAATTTCTCTCAGGTTTGTTTTCTTGTTTAACGTTAAACCGCATCGTCTCATATGTGTTTTCTTTCTTTATTTATTTATTAAAGGCTCCTGCCGGCAACATCGTACTAAGAAATGGAAATGCTGATCTTCGCTATGTATCAAAAGGTACTTTTTATTTTTGCTTTTTTTTTTCCTTTCTGGGATTTTTCCAGTGTTAATGTTTGTTCTGCCCTGCTTTGATGTTTGGACTAAAGATGTGTTTTTTTTTTTGGGTGGGGGGGTTAATTCAGGCAGTTTTATGCCTACAATGCAAAAGTTAGATAATGAATTTAGGTTCTGGAGATTGAACAGAGGGGGAATATTTTCTGCTTCTGCTTCTCATCCAAACTCAAGTTTGGAACATGCTGGGAGGGAGAAATCTGGTGTAGCTATTAGTAACTTTCGTGGGGTGGAACCGTTTCGTGGCAAATCAGGTTCTGTTTCCTTCCATGGGCTAACTCATCAGCTAGTGGAAGAGAGCAAATTGATGTCAGCTCCTTTCCAAGAAGAAAAAGGATCCTTAATTTGGGTTTTGGCACCTTTTGCATTGATTTGTTCATTGATCGTCCCGCAGTTTTTCTTCAGCAGTGCAATTGAGGCTTTCTTCAAGGACGAGACACTCGTAGGTATTCTAATAGAACTTGATCTTTTCGTTACTTTGAAGATGTTAGATGTTTCTTTTTTTTTTTTTTCGTTTTTTGAACTGGTTGCTTCCTTTTAGTTGAATGTCATGTTTTGAACTCGGCATCTTTGCATTCTGATTCAGATGTTTCTGCCTGTAATTATTAGAGGGAAAGGGGGCTGAGATAAAAGATGCCATTGCTATAGCTGTTAAGTTTATTTTTGAACTCCACCTTGGTATGAAAAAGCTGATTGAGCTTGTTTCAAGTTTCAATCAATACAATTTGACTGGAAGATTCGCCTTTTTTATATTATTATGCTTGTAAATAAACGTTGGTGATTTCTTTCATAACCATGAAATCACCTTTGGTTGTTGATATTGCAGTGTGTGTTGTTTAAAAGAACTGGTGTTATTATTTTGCATGATTTTGTCTTGCAGAAATTGTGTCATCTTTATTGTTTGAAGTGATGTTCTATATTGGTCTTGGGATGTTCCTGCTTGTGACCGATCATGTTCAAAGCCCATATTTGCAATTCAGCGCCAAGAGGTGGAGTCTCATTACAGGACTCAGAGGATACCTAACATCATCATTCTTGGCAATGGGTTTCAAGGTTATTGCTCCTCTCTTTGCTGTCTATGTAACATGGCCAGTGCTTGGCTTCCCAGCCTTGGTTGCAGTGGCTCCTTTCCTCGTAGGCTGTGCTGCTCAATTTGCATTTGAGATGATTCTTGAGAAGCGTCAGTCATCTTGTTGGCCCCTGGTTCCTATTATTTTCGAGGTAGTTGATGTTTCACTGGCTTCAGATTAATTCTAAAGATTAAATAAGATGATTGACGACTTTATAATTGGTTTTGCAGGTGTATAGATTGTATCAGTTGACCAGAGCTACTCAATTTATTCAGCACTTTATGTTCTTGATGAAGGATTCTCCTCGAACCCCAGAGATGTTCGAGAGAGGTACTGCACTTATTGGAATGATTGGAACTTTCCAAGTCCTAGCTGTGGTTTGCCTTTGGTCATTGATGACATTTCTCCTAAGGCTTTTTCCTTCTAGACCTGTTTCACAGAATTATTGAAGTTTGTAGGGGTGGTTATACATTATTCAAGGTTCTTTTTTAGTTTGAAATCTTCAAATTATACCCATTGGATATACACGAAATTCCAGGGCCCAACGCATGTTCATCTGAAGTACGTAATGGGAGAAATTTTGGGGTCACTGCCAAAAATGAGGATACAATTAGTAAAAGGCCTTATTGTAGTACAACTACGCCCTTTTAAGGCCTTTCTTCTTTGTCTCAAGGTCCAAAACTTATCGTGCACGTGGCTGGCTTTTGAATGAAATAAGATTGGCTTTAGAATGAGAAAGTTTTAAATTGAATGAACATTCTAACTTGTACTTGATCTTTAGCTTTATTCTCCTTTGCCAAAAGATAGATCATTGCAAAGTCATTTGCTCAAAGTCTCCCCGCATTCGCTTCTTTTTCCTTTTGATTATGGGTTCTAATGCCTAATCTCAACTAGTTTATTACCAATATTTTATTATTTTTTTTTCTAATAGAAACAAAGGGGATATGTTTCATATGTTTCATGTTATGTCTAAGCAAAAAATACTGAAAGTATCTTGCTAGACTAGTAAATCAACTTCGGCTTACTTAATGTATGTCTCATGCAAGTGGAGGAGTATTCTTTTTCCCATCCTACATTGTGAAGGGGAAGAGCTGAGATCTTAAGACCCGGTGATTGGTGCATGATCCTTTTATACAAAAGACGGATTTGAATTCCCTTCCTAGCTAAAAGAAATAAATAAAGAGTTGAGGACACAGTAAACTGATCGTAAACCATTAGAACATCAACTCATGGGTTTGCACTTAAAAAAAATAAAAAATAAAACATTTACAGCAAAATTTACTGAATTTGGAATTGGGGGTAAACACAAATAAATTTGTATTTTTTTGTTTTGTTTATCGAATTTCAAACATGCAATACAAAAACATAAATTTCCAGCATTACTCAACTCTATATTTTCTGCACTTTTGTGACTTTAGTTCATGACCTGGAGAGTACAGACTACAGAAACATTTCAAAAATATCTCATTGGCATGTGTGTGTGTGTGTGTGTGTGTGTGTATATTCTTTTTCATGTTAATCTCCCGATTTCATTAAATAGAGTTCCAAGCAAGAAATGGCATTTATTTCTTGTTGAATTTTGGGCTGATGATTTGGTTCAACCGTAATGGAGCAAGTAGAAGAAGGTAAGATTTTAACATTTGTCTCCAGAAGTATATTCCTAGTGAAAAATTCTCTCGAGCTGATACTTGGTTCGGGAAATTTGGATCTTTTTATTGCATTGGGAACTACATTCAACCTCTCACTATTCGTACTCTGTAACCCCGGTGCAACTTTTGCATTGACATTTCAACCTTTTTGAGTTCCGAGTCTTCTGACGCAATGATCACCACACATTCCTAAGGATAATAGGTAGCCAAACATTCAACCCTTTAAATTCCTCCTCCTTGGAGGATTAACAACCAAAAAAAAAAAAACCAATCTACTCCCTTGTAAGTTTTATAGATATTTTATTTCAGAATTTCTTCCAAAGAATTTCCAAGCTTAACAATGAAAAACAATAAAACATTGAAAGTATATATTTCCCTTCAAAATTCTTGAAAATAATTTTGGCATTACGAGAGAATCTGAGATGTTTCTCAGAAGCAACTTGAGAAAGAACCGCCTTCTTTCTGTTTTTATTACGTAAGAAATATCCTGTGAAACAACGGTGGTTAATCAATTCCAAGCTTTGGGCTACAGACAAAGTGAAACAAAAGGTCAAAAGTGAGAAGTGAACTAACGGTATTGAGTTAAAAGACCACAACCTAAGACTCGAAGGACAAAATCAGATATTTACTATTATCTTAAAATAAAATCGAACAAAATATAATTATATAATAAAAAATAATTAAAAGATACAAAAAGTAACTTACTTATAATATAAATATATAAACATATTAAAATTTTTATAAGTGTATAATATTTTTAGATACGATTATATTATAAAAATTAATATTAAAAAATATAAATATATAAATTACTACACCCTTCACTTGGGCCTTTAGCAAAAGGAAACAAAGCAACAAAACAGACAAAGCTGAGATCAAAGTGAAAGAGCAAGCAAATTAACGGCAATGAACCTGGAAATTGTATTTCGTTTGATTTGCTCCTCTAAATACTGATCACTAATCACGTGTTGCCGCTCGCGCCGACTATGCTTCCTGATGGAAGAACGAATATCCACCAATGGCAAGCAGCCCTGTTCCATTCCATATTCTCAAAGAGACCAAGAAAAAAAACATACCCCTAAATTTACGGGCTGACAAGTGTTCGGCTCGCAGCTAAACTGAGCCCCACACGCGTAGAAATTGAATAGCGCAACGTGAGTCTAATAGCTTTGTAATTCAGTAATTGTTTCGTCAAATTTTTATACCGTCGATTCAAAACCTACCTCTCCAAGAAAAAGTGCAGGAAAAGCCCACCCCCAAAAAACGACAATTACAAACTACGATGCTGCGAATCTTCTTGGTCGATTGCATGGTATAAAATGAACGGGAACACCCCTCCACCAATACGAATACCGAAGAGAAAATTTTCAGAACAGAAAGAAACATGACTACCACTAGATTGTTGCGTTCATCAACCAAGCCATTGGGTAAGGTTTTTGCATCTTCTTCTTCTTGGCCTTCTTCGTCGGCGAAAACTACTGTGAGGTGTATAAGCAAGGGAGGACTAGATGGGGAGAAGAAAGTTTGTGAGAATAGTGAGAGGAAGCCAACGGTGGGTGTGAAGGCTTCTTCGGTGGCACTGGCGGCCGCCGAGATTGCTACTACTGTGGTCATATCAAAGCCACAATTTGGTTGGGGAAAAGAGTTAGCATCTTTGCTCGCTAATACTATTAATGCTATGCGTCAGGTGCTGATCAAGCCGGGTGTGAAACCAAAATCTTGGAAATTACACGTTCAGATGCTCATTGAAAAGGTATAATAATAATACTAACATTTATACATACCCTGTCAAATGGGTAATTTCTATTTAGTTTTATAATTTACCAGCCGCAATCATGCCTGCAGGTTATAATTAACTGTCGATTCTTTACCATATTTGCCGTAGCGGGATCTTTACTTGGATCGATACTGTGTTTCATGGAGGTAATTACATGCTTTCAAAGAAAAAAAAAAAAAAAGACCTTACGCTTTGCTCTCTTCGTTGTTGTTGTTGTTGTTGTTGTATATATTTAACTGTGAAAATGACATCAATCCTGCAGGGAGGCTTTCTCATTCTGGAGTCATATTTGCAGTATTTCCATAGCTTATCACAACAGTCAGATCAAGAACATATCATCCACCTTCTGATTAAAGCCATTGGTATCCCCCCTTTACCAATACATATATATATTATTAATTAATATATTGTTTGCTAAATTTTCAATCCTTTGCACTTTGCAGATATGTTCTTGGTTGGAACCGCCCTGCTTATTTTTGGGATGGGGTTGTACATCATGTTTGTGGGATCAAAGACTATGAAAGGAGGTGCTCCGTCGTTTCCAAAATCCAACTTGTTTGGGCTCTTCCACTTGAAGGTGAATTCAACTTTCTTTTTATATTTGTTACAGCAAGAAAAAAGAAAAACCGTTAAATATTTTACGTGATTTTCTGTATGATTATCTTTAATTTTTCAGACATTCCCAGCTTGGGTTGAAATGAAATCAGTGTCACAAGCAAAGTCAAAAATTGGGCATGCTGTGATGATGATACTTCAAGTTGGAGTTTTGGAGAAATTCAAGAGTATACCCATTGCTAGTAGCTTGGATCTTGCCTTCTTTGCTGCTGCGGTATTTGTTTCCTCAGCTTCTATATACCTTCTCTCCAGGCTTTCACTTGGCACCACCATGGGAAATAGGTAGCCACAGATACATTTATATACTGATCATACACTTCTACAAGAAAGAAGATTGAGAAGAAGATAAACCTTTTATTCTTTTGGTCAATTATTCTTTTTCTAGTAATTAATATATATATATATATATGTATAATATAATATACAGTTGCATAGACACAGCTTTTAATTAGATGAGAAAAATGAAAACCTTAAGGTATAAAGAACAAGGTTGAGATTTGGTAGGCTGTGGTTAGCCAATACCAATTGCCGGGGATTTTTTTTCCCCCTTCTGTTTATTGTAAAAATTTTTTATTTGGTAATTAATTTTATGAATTATATTCTTTAATTTGTAATGTTACAGGTTCATCATCTTTTTTCATATACTAGAATTATAACACTAATTTTGAACCAATTAATATCAAAATAATACAAAAAAAAGGGGAAAATATTCATATTAACCAGATTAGATGTCAGTGAATTGCTGATCATACAGTCTAAACTGTTCATTTTTTTTGGGTTAAATTCGAAACGAAAATAGAATTTATTTTGGGTCAAGTTTGCTATTGCTATGCAAACAGTGAGCTGAAAGGCCAAGAGAAATGGCCCAAAAAAAAATCAATTTGTCAAAGGCTTGGCTTTGCGTAAGTGGCCCATGCTATTAACAAGATCTCTGCGTGTACAGACTGGGAACATGTTGACGTTCTCAACCACTTTTAACCGCCAGACGACATATGGAAAGCTTAATTGATCCCTCGATGTGAAACGAACAACCTCGTTAAACCATAGGCACATCAACATATTTGTCATAGCTGTATGCTTCCTCACAATCACAGATGCTTCATTTAGAGCTGCAGCAAAAAAGAAAAAAAA
>JBBYHK010000017.1:509597-521563 GCA_038382065.1 Adansonia grandidieri | reverse complement strand
AGTTTCTTTTTTTCCTATTTAGATATTTGTGTCGTTGGTAGCCGCAGCTGCCACAACTCAGATTCTCATTTATGACACCACTTATCATCGTTTATGAATCATGAGATACAATCTAGACCTGTCAAAATCTGTGCGATCCATACAAGAATAAGTTCGGATATTAAATTTTTTAACTTGGATTGATTTAGTTTAATTAAAATTATTTTATTAAATGTAAATTATATTTTTTACATTTATTTTTAAAATAAAAATTATTATTTTTTCAGATTTTGTTTCTTTCAATCAAAAAAGAAAAATTGCGTGCTAATTAAAGCCAAGTGTCTAATTTTAATTTTGATGAAAACATGAAAATGGGCTTTAAATGCAGTAGGGCAGGCAGGCACTTAGTTAATTGCATGGGCCTAACGATAGTTTTAAGAATGGGAGAAGAAGTCCACATCGGACTATAATTCCTGCCTTGATTGAAATGGAAGGGAAAGGGAAGAGAAGTTTCCAAGAGAATAATGCTGCTTTAGCAAGCAATGCATTGACAAGGCTTTGGAAATCCCCCCCCCCAACCTCCAAAGCCCCAAAATTCCAAATCTCCAAAGCCTGCTTTTCCTTTTCCACGAACTTTACAAATTTAATGGTTGGTCGGGGTTCCACTAATAATACTTTAGGCATAAAAGTCAATGCCTCTTCCTCCACGTTTTCCTGATTCCAGCCCCAAAAAACGTCCTCACTCGACCGCTTTCAAATTTGTACTTCTACCGATCCCATCTTACCCTTTCCTTCGTCTTCTCCAATCCAAATCTTTATATGCGCAATCCCCTGTTCAATTGACTTTTCTATCTCTTCTTTTTTTTTAAAAAAAAAAAAATAGAATTCGAATTATCTTTTATCTCTTCCATTATCAAATCTCTAAACGAATTCTCCTTCCTTCTCGTCCCGCTTCTTCTATTCAAGACACGAGGTACTATTAAATTTTATTTATTTTTATTTTTGTTATCGATTTTCCGTTTTTCCATGTTTTATTTTGCATCCATCCATTTATTCATTGGATTAGAAATTTCCGTATATTTTAAGATTCGATTGTCATTGTCTGTGCAGAATCTGTGTTGATTTCTCCAATTCATTTTTTTTTCTTTTTCTTTGTTTATTTACTTTAGTTTTTTTTTTCCTGCAAGTGGACAAATTTGTAATAAATACATTTAATGAATTAAAGAACATAATAATTAATATACCAAGAAAGAAAGGGTGTATAAGCTGTAACTACCATATATATATATATATATATTTATTTACTGCTAGTGTTGCAGTATATGTTAATGAATGATTTATTTGACCCGTAGTTGCTTATTTTTCCTAACCTTCGTCAAGCCTTATAATTCGCCTTAGAATTGACAGAATACGAAGTTTCTTATACCTAATGCCAATGACTTGACTTGCAAAGGAGAATTCTGGTAATTTGTTTCTGTTACTTGCAATTAAAGTCATGAATATGTTGTAGGAGTTGACAGCTTTGTATTAATATACTAATATTCTAGCCTTTGAAGATAAATCCGGGTTAAAGTTCCAATTTCTGAGCCACACGTTCATTATAGGTCTCTTTCGTTTTCAATGGCTGGCTCACGCAATCGCTGGCAAAAATCTCTTTGAATATATATATATATATATATTCCAAGAAATCAGTTTGTCTTTAGCCTTTCTCGTCAATGCTTTATGTACTTGTCTATGCCAGTCTTCACAATTGTAGTTGAGTACCCATCCTTTGTAGAATAAATGTCTGGTTGTTACCAATGGAAGGATTATTAGCAGTACCAAGCTGTAACTCAATTCAAAATATATCGCCTTCCAACTTCCAATATGAACGTGTAGCATGGAGTCATCCCTTTGAGGATGCGAGTTACGACCTTGGGAGGATTGTTCTAGATTCTTGATTTCTTTGAAGACTGATCTGCTTTACTTATGCCTTTTGATAGTCGTTGGTATAAGGCGATTGGTTATTGTTTTTCCTTTTGTTTAGAAGCAGATTTGCATTTTGTTCTTTAGAATTGTCGTGGATATGAATTTCACTTGCTATTTGTTTTTTTCTCTGATCTTAAACTCTAGGAACGACTTGAGTGACTGAAACTGTTATTGTGGCTGTCTATTTATAGAAGGGGGGATTCTTTGAGCAGCTGCAGAACAAGATGGAAGTTTGCAGACCCCTCAAATCTAATGATAAATTAAAGCACCGCCCTTTGACTCCTTGTAGGTTTTTGAGGGGCCTGGTATGTTTAGTGGTGTTCCTCTCTACTGCTTTTATGTTGCTAACGTATTTGGGACCTGGGGCTGTCCTATTGCGATTTTTCAGCATACATTACTGTAGGAAGGCAACGTCCTTCTTCTTTGGCCTATGGCTAGCTATGTGGCCCTTTCTTTTTGAAAAAATAAACAGGACCAAAGTGGTTTTCTCTGGGGATAATGTTCCACAAAAGGAACGTGTTTTACTTATTGTTAATCACAGAACCGAAGTTGATTGGATGTACCTGTGGGATCTTGCAATGCGTAAGGGCTGCCTGGGCTGCATCAAGTACATCCTTAAGAGCAGCCTGATGAAACTACCCGTCCTTGGTTGGGGATTTCACATGTTGGAGTTCATTTCGGTAGAAAGAAAGTGGGAAACTGATGAATATGTCATGCACCAAATGCTTTCAACTTTTAAGAACCCTCGAGATCCTTTATGGCTTGCTCTTTTCCCTGAAGGAACTGATTTTACGTACTTTTCAGTATTCCTTTTAATTCTATATCGCATTGATTCATTTATAACTAAACCAAATATCCAAAAGTTGATGTTACCGATTATCTTTATCAAAACGTTAAGATCCATTCTCTTTTGCAGTTATAGAACTTTCTAATAAATAGAGTTATATTAGGCTCCATCTTTTCAAATACATGCCTGTGAATGTTTTTTGCATCTTATATCAGTTTATCCATGATTTTCAACTCAGAAAGTGATGCATTTTTAGAAGAGACCTGCTACCCTTGAATTTTCCATGGCAAGTATTAACATTTTGTTTGCCATTTGGTGTAGTGAAGAAAAATGCAGGAAGAGTCAGAAGTTTGCGGCTGAAGTTGGACTGCCAGTGTTGACAAATGTGCTGCTACCAAAAACAAGGGGGTTTTGCCTTTGCTTGGAAACACTTCGGGACTCTTTGGATGCAGGTTCATTTATCTCAATGTTCTTGTTTTGTCTATTGCCATCTTACTAAGTTTTGGCTGACGTTGTGAATATGTTAGATGATGAATTCATGGCTTCTATTTCTCTTGGCTTTATTTGAGCATTTCTCTTGATATAGCTTCTTCTAAAATTTATGCCGTTTTATGTTCTGGTTCATATGCAGTTTACGATTTGAGTATTGCGTATAAGCATCAATGCCCCTTCTTTCTGGACAATGTATTTGGTGTGGATCCATCAGAGGTTCACATTCACGTACGACGTATCCCTGTTAAAGAGATCCCAGCATCCAATGCAGAGGCTGCTGCTTGGTTAATTGATAGATTCAAACTCAAGGACCAATTGCTGTCGGATTTCAAATCTCAGGGCCATTTTCCTGACGAAAGAGCTGAAGAACAACTCTCTACTTTAAAGTCATTACTAAATTTTACTGTGATAATTTCCCTGACAACCATATTCACTTGTTTAACCTTTTCTTCAAAGCTGTATATGATATATGTAAGCTTAGCTTGTCTATATCTTGCTTACATTACTCATTATAAAATTCGCCCGATGCCGATTCTAAGCTTTCTTAAACTTCTGCCTTATGGTAAGGGAACAAAAGAGGAATAATTTATCACTATATGACATTTTAATTGCAAGTTTCAATAAAATTATTGCCTTTGAACCCAACTGCAATGTCTTGAATTCTGTATGCTGTGATTTTGTTTCTTTTGTTTTTTGGTTTTTGTTCCTTTTGCAGTTCTGTTTTATAGGGATAAAGGGGGCAACTGTCCTTGCAGGCATAGTTGATTTGACAATTTGTGCTTACCCATTGTGTTTCGAATTTTTGTTACATTAGTTTTGTAAATATAAATACGATAAAAATTTATTACATATATCAAAATCTTAAATAAAAATATAATATACGTATAAAACATATTGTGTTAATCACATTTTTGTATTGCGTTCAAACTATTTTAAAAATGTAACTCAACTGAATTCAAAACATGCAAGATAAGCTTCTGAAAGTGACACTTTGAATTAATACAGGTGCAAACTTAAGCTCTTTGGCATATTTATTAAGGCATATTAATTTTATCTCCTAAAGAAGAAAAGTAGTTGGCTGTCAGTTTCTGTCATCAAAGTCAGTTGAAGCATATGATTCAAAAGTCGGTTAATCGAGCAAATTGAAACACATGCCGGTTCTGGGCAACCTTATTTTGCGTATGTTTGAGATTCCCTTTTCCCACCCAACTTCATTATCGCATCCCTTCGTAAACATAGTTCTTTATCTCAGCCTCAAACATGATTTAATCTCAATTCAAAAACAAAAGGTTAAGCTTCGAGAGGGCTTTACCCTTTTGTGTTATTCAGTTATTCTTGAAAACAGTACATGACTGACGACCTCACAAATTGAAAAAAAAAAAAAAAAAAAATCTAATTCGCCCTCTTTAAGGGGATTCTAACTCGGATTCAGTCATGTCAAAAAGGGATGAAAAAAAAGATATGATCTATATTACTTAGATGAGGGAACCCACTAACTATTTAACAAGCGGAGAAGTATGAATAAATACAGAAAAATAAGAAACTTTTCATTACCTTTCAAGGCCTTCGGCCGAACATCGATCGCTTTTTCTTTTCTTCTTCTCTCTCTCTTTTTTCTTTCTTTTTTTTTGTTGCTTTTCGATACATCTTCAATTTTCTCTACACGTGGCTTGGGAAGCCTAATCATGCCCGAATTTTCTAATAGAAATTTTGGGCCAAACACAAAGAAACTCTATACCTAGGGCACAGCATTAAGTGCCACCTTTCCTACACTGGATCCCTGGAACCCTAGAAAATGGAGGGGGAGAATAGGGGATTTGGGTGGGGGGGAAAAAAAAAAAAAAAAGAGGGCAGTTTGGGGGGAGGCTAAAACTGCCTATATTTTACATTCCTTTAACAGCCGTATTGCTTGAAAAGAAACTACTTCGGAAGTGATTAAACCAGGAAAGTTTCGTCTCGCCAAATCCGGTGCATTGGCCCTCGCCTTCCTCCTCGCTGCTAAAGAGCGTTTGATCTGAGCAATCTAGTGATGCTCCGCATGCTATATTATATGAATGACATGCTGAATGGCATACCCGTAGTCTGTCGTCACCATCATTGTCACATTTTTGGATCGAAATCTGGTCATATAGTATTATCGATAAGGACACAAGAACCAAAATGGCACTATCGATAACGACTACTGCGAAAAGAAAATGCTTGGAAACAGAAGAGCAGGGTCAGATTCTTTACCCAGCAGGCGAGTCGCTTGGCAGCTGCATCGCAGTAACTGCTCCCAAAGACATTATTAAACAACTTTCGAGCACCACCAGGGAAAAGGCGGTGGTAATTGGGCATGACAACAACTTCTTCTAACTGCTGTAATATACCTGCCTCACTGGGTGCGCAGTGTTGCCCAGACAACTCCCTCTCCAACACGTTTTTGCATACGGAAAGGCTAGAGAGGAGTGTAGAGCTGTTCTGGCATGTGTAGCCCGCATAGTCAGAGCAACGGAACTCACAAACTCCATTGTCGCAGACACCACCGTGGAGACTGCATTGCTCGTCGCAAACGGCTGGTGTATAATTCCAAGTAAAATGGTAAGAGAGAGGAAACAAAAATGGCAATAATTGATTGCTTTTTCAACCCCGACATATGTATGAGAAGAATTCAATATGCACAGGATGAAATGGTTTCAATAATTTTTAAAAAAAATGCGTATCTTGTATTTGTATGCTTAACTATGTGAGTAAAGATGCTTTAAAAGAGTTCATGCCAAGCTGACGCAATATAGAAGCAGAACTGCCTCAACTTTTCCTCCACAAAGACCGAAACTTACGGAAAAAAAAAACCACTAAAAAGGATAGAAAACGAGTATATACTCCCAAAGTGACATAAAATAACTATTCAGAAACTGCAAGAATACTTTCTGACCAAAATATTTAATAAATAAGTAAACACATTACCGGTGGAGCAGTCAATGCCAGTACGACCATTTTCACATTCACAGACCCCATTTGAAAGGCACTTTCCATGCCCATTGCAATTGCCAGGGCAAGATCCTGAGAATTACATAACACAGGCCAGAAAAATAACATCAGTTTATTTAAAAGGATTAGCATAGAAGAGATTTCTTATACCGTGTTTTATCTTAAGCATAGCTAAATAACGCAATCAAGAAGGATCTTGGCACTCACTTTCACTACAATCGTGACCATGAAACCCAAGAAAACAATGACATTTTCCATTGACACAGTCACCGTTAAAATTACAAGAATTGGCACATTGCCCAGATGTGGAAACAGGGCCAGTGCTACAGAGTTCATGGTATGCAGGACAAATCAGTTCACCTGCAGATAAGAACATAAAAATAAATTATTAGTGAAGATAAGATAAATCTTATTGATGAAAAAGTCAGTTGGTCGAAATTACCATTAAAACCAGGAAACTGAACTGGTCCACCAGATTTAGGACACACTTTCCAAATACCATCCACAGCAACCTAAAAGAACAATCATTAACAAAATTAATGACAAAGTTCAGGAGGGAAAGAGCATAAACTTAAAGTTCAACTGATTCTTTGCCAGCTTTAACTTTTACTGCTAAAAACAAAAGGTATATTTCAGCCAGCCAGGCCATGAAGGAAAAAGATCTTTTGTTATTTAGAGTTAGGACAATGCAGTAAATCAGTATTGGACAGAATACGAGCCTACAAAGATCACAGATCACAAGCTGAAAGGTGCTTTTTACTCAAAAATTACCAAGTACAAAAATTTGCTTTACAAATACCAATACATACCTCTAATGAGTTATTTACACATCTGTGCTGGTAACAACCATTTCCTTGGGATACGGAACCCCGCACAAAACCTGTACGTACTAAGGATGAAGCCATACACCTATGTAATCATAAAAGAAAATTCATCAGCCATTGCCTCAAAAGTTCTAGCTATGCCTAAGGTAAAAGGAAAAGTTTAAACAGAGTCCCAGTAAAGTTTTTACATTTTAGTGTCAAAACACACCTGGAGTTACTCCCTCTCACTTCACCTAACATTCTGTCTGGGGCCCTTGCACTATTAGTGTCTGTACAAGATCCATCAGAGTAAGCCACAAAGTAAGTGCAATAATCAGCCAGCGAGGACTGACCACCTGCAAAAGTCAATAAAAGAAGTTCATGGACTCGCAAGGAGGACAAGTTGCATGCAGAATAAAAGAATCACCTTAGGAACATGTAGATGTAAACCAAAACTAAAAATAATTTTGCCCTATGCGTAATTTATAAATTCAAATTTACATATGTTAATACATTGATTTTTCAATCTTCATTTCATAAGAGTATACAGGTCATAAAAATAGATCTGAGGGCCTCAAGAACATAAAGCCGACAAAATAAAAAGGACCCTACAAGAACATACCCTTGTTAGCCTGAGGAAAATACTGAGCCCATTGAGGTAAGTCCCCACTATAACTTACAATAGGGCAGTAACCCTCTGCTTCCCTGTTATATGTACAGCCAGACAAATTGGTTGTGTTGCAATGATATGCCCCCTTCCAGAGATTGCAAGGCGAAGTAACAAAATCAGTTCCTTGGTTGCGACCCCAATCAAGACGATCTGCCATGCTATAGTTAGCTTGATACCATCCACTATCCTCCAATAACGCCAGAGTCATTTTTGAAACTACAGATCTTGTATCCACAGATCCCGTCATTATCTCATTCATCAAAAGCCTTTTTTCCCAATGAGATCCTGCAGCCAAGTCATCACTCAAACATTAAGGAGTAAGGAAACTGCTAAACAGCTGCATCTACCACTAAGAATCATAAAATGCATCGTACGCTAGTTTTGAGATAGTTTCCATGAGTACCGACACCTCAATAGAGAAGAGAGAGACCCAAATAAGAGTGACAGAATTGAATACCTGATGTACCACGTCCACCCCCATCTTCTAGCTCTAAGCCAGTAAAATTTTCTGAGAATGCCTGTCAATTAAACTACCATCAACTACTTGTTCAATTTTCTTATCGTGTTTTTTCAGTAATCTAAGACCACAAAACTGAGCACAACATAGAATTTAGAAATACCCCATAATGATGTCGTGAATACATGACAACACGTGGAAGCACCACTCGAGTTACCATCCTCCCAAGCTTTTCATCCATGATGTGTTCAGTAACCTGCAAATGCATAAAGATATAACCATGTGATAGTGAGGTTCTAAAACTGTGTTCATGAAATACATGAAATACACAGATGACTAATAAGTAAGATATGCTTTTCCTATTGGTAATAACAAGACACAAGCAACAGAGTGTCAAAAGAATTCGTATGAATAGAAATCACAGAGTACTAAAAGTTTGATTGAAGTCCAATTTCAAAGTTAATGAACATGTGAATTTCAGCCTTTACTGCAGAATACAAAGCTTACCGCACAAATTGGTTTAATGTCTCAAGGGCATATTCATAATAAAGGCCATGCAATTACCTGACTACGCCTCCTTTTTCTCTCGTCCCTAAAATGGGCAAAAGCGTGTGGGTCAAAGCCAAGAACATGCATAACCTGGATTAAAACAATGATGGTGCTTAGAACATGCAATTTCCTTCTATACTCTTCCAAATTCATAAAATTAACATCACAAAACCTCGTGGATAAGAGTAGCAGAAAGTAAAGTCTCTGCTTCAGCTGTTAAATGTCGAGGAGCAACATTCACATGACCTACAAGACAGAGGTACCATTGCTTTTGATTTAGTATTTCTACCACACACAACAGCAACATATTCCACACTTAAGAGATGGGCCGACAAGAAATTACCAGCGACTGCACGGCCCCATTGGTCACGTTCACATGCTACTGCCCATGCCAACGTGTTACCCGTGGTAGGTCTTGTAGTCACAAGAAGGACCAAGTCTGCATCAGCAACACCCTCTGCAGGAAATGTTTGATAAAGATAGTGGTTACAAAAAAATGAACCTAAATTACCTAACAGAAAAGCGCTCTCAGAGGCCACAATGAGATACCTTCAACATATTCACGAGGAAGCTGTACACCTCCATCTTGTCCGCATGCAGAATATCCACTCAATCTCAAATTCCCTCTCACAGGCTCTACAGCCAAGGCTCTCTTGAACCAGTCAGCTGTCTGCCCTAGAGCCTTCATTAAATTTCTTTCAAAAGTTAGCATTGGCTTAATCATAACTCAAAGAAAGCAAATGTGTTTGTAGAATGTATAAACTAACACCTTGCGAAGGCGACGACGTTTATCCTCCCCAGATATATCTTCCAAAGTGCAATTATACCAACAATCACCATAGATTGGAGGATCACCATGAGGATTGCAGAAGGGTGTGCCAGGAGGAGAACTTGCAGGAGGTTCCCCAAGCTGGTAAAATAAAAAACCGAACAACAGAAAAACATAGAAAGCAAACACCAACTACCCAACATTAGATTCAAAATCATGACCAGAACTACAATGCTACAGAGTTTACCAAGGACATACTAGCACCCACCTTCACAATGTCACCAACTTTTCGACAATCTCTATCCTGTGAGTGGCCAACAGCATCGTAATTTAAGAAAATTCTTATAGGTTGCTTAGCATCCCTTGGATGCCCAAGCAATTCAGGAATCCCCAGCAAAGACCTTCCTGCGTGATGTACATGATTTGAGATACCAGAGTGCTCGTAAACTTGAGGGGTAACTGAATAAACCTTACGACCTGGTCGCTTCCTCTGTTCAATTATCTGGTCATGAATACATGAATGTGAGACAACATTTTCAGCACTTCCTCTTTTTGGGCCTTCCCTTTGCAGATGATGCCCCCGAAATTTTGCGGTAGCAGCTTCAAACCATAACAATATCAATAAAATCTGCAGTAACATCAGAAAAGCTTGAGTTTTAAAGGGAATTGGACAAACAATAAACCCCAGAATCAGAAACTAAAACCAAAGAGGCTAAGAAAAGCTCTATGCAACAATGGATCTAATAAAACCAAACTAAGAGTGGCTAATACCAGCCCCAAGATTATATTTTTGCAAATCATGGGCTCAAATTCAGCTACTAGATGTAGGGTTTACCCCGAAAATTTCCAACTTCAAATAATTCATAAGTAATAAAATTGGGGCAACGACAAAAACTGTAGATGTATGAATCCCTGCTAGTTTTCAAAATTCAGCAGCTAATTCAACTAGAAGTTCACAGTTTTATCCACCAAGTAAACCCTAAGTGAAAAGCTTCCAAAAAGGAAAGAACCCCGAAAAAAATCGTTGAAAAAAGTAAATAGAAAGTAAAATAAATAAATAAAATAAAAATAAAACTATGAAGTATACAAATGAATCTCATCTTTATATGAAGAAGAAAAAAACAAGCAAAGAAGAAAATCTTTTAAAGTATTAAACAGCAAATTTCGAGAAATCTGTTCATTTTCGAACTGATTTTCTCAGTAACCCCAAGAGTTCTGCAACCTGTTTTACTTTTACAATTAAAACCCATAAATTATCATAGCCTTTTTATACCATTCAATCAGTTTGGGAGATTTTTCTCTTTTTTTTTTATTTGGAAAAAAATAAATTTACAGTGAAATCGAAGCTTTACCTCCAATATAACAGCAGCAAATCGAAGCTTAAAATCAAATCTGGTTACGGTGCTTGAACCAAACCGGATTATTACCTCCATGAAATGTCCAAAAAGTAAATTATTAACTCTTATAATTCCATCAAATCTTCATCGATTCTCCAATCGGTTTTAGAACCCAGAAAAACAGCTCTTTGCTCCACATTTCTACTACCGAATACAACCCCAAAAAAATTTTCAAGAAAAATTCCAAATTTGCAGAGCTTCTCTCGATTTGAAGAAGCCCAAGCAAACAAAAACAAAAACCCAAAGAAAAAAATTATGGGAAAAATAATGGGTCTAAATAACTTCCAGATTGCTTTTTTTCTAAATAGAAAAGCAGGTGTTCTCCAGCAGTGAATTAACACTGCTAAAAAGGCCAAGATTTCCAAAGGTTTTTTCGTTTAGAGAGATGAGAACAGTGACAGTAAAGAAATGAAGAGATAATTAAACGGAGAGAGATGAGACTATTGAAAAAATAAAGAACACAAAATCGAAAGATTGGTGGGGGTGGGTAGACAATATATATATATATATACTATAATATATATGTATATATAATATACATTGCTTGCTTTCTTTCTCTTTTTTTTTTTTTTTTCAAATGTACTATTAAAATAAAATAAAGAAAAAAATTGATAATGCGAAATAAATAAATAAATAAATATCACATGTAATTGCCCTTCAATTCATGTTTGATTAAATTTAGGGTAAATTTTCAGATAATTAATCGAGATTTTTAGTACTATCAATGAAAAAAAAAACGTTTTGAGAAATACCCTTTCATACAATAATTCATTTATTTATATTTATATTTATATTTATATCATATCCTTCTACGAAGAAAGAAAATAAAAAAAATTAAATTTTCACATGATACCCTTCTAATTTAAACAAATAATAATAATAATAATTTATAGATTTAGGTCAAAAACCTGCACAATCTTCCTCCTCTTAATCGCGAACCGTTTCCAATATGAATATAATAAATAATTTCATTATTTACATATCCAATCTAATTAATTCAACTTTTAACTTTTATAAGATGATGATTTAATATAAATCATATGCAATATGTTTCGCAATTTTTCGGAGCTTGTAATTTTTTTGGAAGTTGCTTCGTATGCATATCATTGTGCTAATGCTTAGTCG
>JBBYHK010000017.1:492365-503070 GCA_038382065.1 Adansonia grandidieri | reverse complement strand
CACTCACATTATGCCTAAGATATAAACATCCTTACTGTTTCATTTCAGATGCTTGTTCTAGTGCATAATATATATATTCAAGAAATCTTCCATGACTTCAGGATAATATTAAATACGAATAGACTCTTTAAAATAAGTTCAGAAAGAATCAGAGAAGCTGCTGCTTTTGGCACATATCGAAGACGCGAGACGTTGTGACAAAAAGGTGGATAGATCGAGCATATATCTATTTTACATTGGCAAACAAACAAAGTAACATTCCTGTTATAGCATAATAGAAACAAAAACTTACTCATCATCCAAAAAAGAGATTAATTAAATTTAGTAATGATTAATCGTTCTCAATGATCCAATATGTTAGATTATGGCAAAAATCAGGGTTATTTAATGAGAAGTTATGGCAAAAATAATGAACCTTACCTGGTATGTTTTGGGGCTCATATCTGTACGGATTGTCAACAATAACATTGCCTGGTGGAAGAGATCCATTAGTCAATTTCTTGAAAGCAATAAATACCTCCTCAGTGGTGCATGTGAAACCAATATCCACAGGTGCAGAAGCTGCCGGAGCGGCCATGGTGATCTGATTTCATGCACAAGAGGAAAAAAAACAACCTCATGACCGAATAGTTTTATCTGGTGCAGATGTAAAAGGAAGGCCATTAAAGCTGGTGGATATCAAAGTTTCTGCTACTCATCAACAAATAACAATACATTAAAAGGAAAAATCACAAAAAAAAAAAAAAAAGGTAGTAGTAAATGATACATTATATTGGACGTATAGAATCAAGCAGCATCAGCCAAAATTATCCCTTTTAATTGATTAACAACGAACATCCCTGAATGGAATAAGACCAGCCAACCTTTCGCCTACGTCAATTATAAGCAACCTCAAATTACAAGTTTCTTTTTAACTCCAGGAGCTCGATGAAACATCAATATTATCCAGAGGATATTTAAAAAAAAAAAACAACATACTACCTTATTTTAAGGCGAAAATTTTAGATCTGAACAATGTATATTTTATCATGGAGGGATATTTTTTAGTTGGATTGATGCATGCTCTGATTCAGACGGAATTATTTTTCAAAATAAACAATTATGGAGAAAAAAAGAAAAAAAAACTTTCTAAGTAAACAAAGTCAAACAAGAGCAAAGAACATTTTTTTTTTTTTTAACGGAGGGAAGTTGGAAACTAAAGAGAAAAGCTTACCTCACTTTGCGGTGGAGTTGAGCTGCCGGATTCCTGGGTTCAATCTATTACAAAAAAAGAATTAAAAGAAAGAAAATGATCAGCAGTAAGCTATGATTACTTACTTTCTGTTTGGTTTTTCAAGAAAGTGAAGGAAGAAAGAAAAGAAACAAAAAGAGATCGATATCTTTCAGTTTTCCAGTGCCTTGACTCAGTGACTTTACAGAAACAAAAACAATTCTTCCACTTTCTTTTCCTCTTATACTTCCTTTTCTGACCAACCAGAGGGTCCTTTAGGGGTTTCTAACATTTCAGCTGATTTTATATAAACAAATTATACTTTCATATATCCGGCGAAAGCTCTGATCGATAATAAACAAAGAAGAAAACAGAATTGATATTTAAGAAAAAGAGAAGCAAACTAGAAAGCTCATTTTACCAGCCTGCCTGCTTCGTTTCCTTAATCACTACTCTCTAGTAGTAGTATCCACTATTATCCAACAACGTCGAGTCGTTAACCCCTTCGACGAACACCCCCTTTTTAACAAACAAAACCTTAAGTAACCCTGGTTAAGCATATGCCGGGCACCGGTTCGAATTAATGGAAACATTAAGCAACGAATGCCCACCACGTGGGACTTTGTTGTTGGGGGAAAGCAACCATGGTTATATTTGTCAGCTTTCTTTGGTTTTAGTTTCGTCTGTACACTGATTCCCCGCGCATTATTTACCCAAAAAGTAAGATCAGTTATTTATTCTTTACCAAAGACAAAGTCCTAAGTCTTGCAAAAAGAAGGTTTGATTAATTCTAGAATAGTCTAGTGGACTCTAGTTGTACTAAAAGTAAAACTTTATCCTTTGATTGCATGAACTTTAGGACAACCTGCCGTCAATTACGTATACGTATACATGGCCCATGATACAAAAGATTTTTCCGCCCGTACAAGTAAATCTATATTTTTCTTACATCATCATTAATTTTTAACTTATAATTAAATAAATTCTTAACTTAAACCAGTAACATAAATTAAATTTTTATTTAAAATAAAAATATAAAATTTATTTAAATAAATAAAATGATTTAAGAATTTTTTTAATATTTTGATTAATAATTAATTTTTGGGTTTAATAGTGTTACTTGTGTTTAATAAGCTTGGTAATCATATTTCCATTTTTTTTGCTTGAAATATATATATATATATATATATATATATATTTCAAGCATGCAGTAAGTGGACTGACTTACGAGTGTGATGAAAGAGATTGACTTGATAAATATAACTATTAATATGCTTTGTCCAAGAGAAATACTATAATTGGAAACCACCTAATGTGGGGAGTGCGACATGGAGGGATAGAATTTTATTGGCTAAACAAAATTCACAATTGCAAACTCGACTTGGAAACTGAAATCTTTCAGTCCATGGAAGTTTTACTTCATATTATTAGTAAAACAAATCCAGCATGATTATCACTCAGTTAAAAAAGAGAAAGTGCTATGACCAATTTTATTAATTAAACTTGAAATTTAATATAATTATCTCATACAATTATCTTTAAAAAATATAATGCAACAAGTATATCATTTCAATATTAATTTGTATGAATTCATTTTTTATCTCCATACTCCAATCTTATTTAATATAAAAAAATTATTACATAAAAATTTATTAAAAATTGCTTTCACAACATAATTGCCGATTGAATCTTTAAGAGTTCAATCATAAAGAACCTGAATGAAAAATTCGTCGTTCGTTCCAAATAAGCATCTATAGTTGTTTGGTGTTGGTCTAATTATTTTTGGACCAACAAGTTTAATGAGTAGTTAGAAATTTATAATAAAGTAAACTTAATGACAAAGAGGGGAATGAAACAGTACTTACTGCTTACTCCAAAAACAGCAATGTTATGATTTAATTATTAGTCTAACATACTAATAGTAAATGGAATTTGGTGCACGCATTAACCAGAATATTTTGATTCCGAATAATTGGATGAAATGGTACTTTAGGTTTAGGACACACCACCAACTCCCCACCCTCCAAAACACCAAGAGCATCTAAGAATAGACAAGTAAGTTGTTCTATATATTATTTTTTATTGAAATATGTACTAAATAAATTTTTAATCTTATCAATTTCTAATACGATACGTCGCTTAAAAGTTGACATTCAACCGTCTTTTGGGCGACGGTAGATGCCCAAAATCAGTTTTATTTTATATAAAAAAAATGGCTTTTCGGAAGTATCAAACCTAGGCTGAGTTGCAGGGCCACCATAAGCACAACACTTTCGAAATAAGGAGTGTTGAACCCCCCCCCCCCCCAAATACCCAAAAAAAAAAAGGCAAAAAACTAAAGCTGGTGTCGTTAACAAGGAACTCGAAAAACGAAAGAAAGAACAAAACAAAGCAGAGCAGAAGGTTGAAGAACTGAAACATTACCTTAAACAAGGGCCAGATTCCAGCGTTCAACCTGTTTGACAAAACCCAAAGGTCGAAATTTAAGTTCCCATGTTGTTTGATAAAACGAAACATAATTCTTATGTTGTTTCGAAATGCACGAAACGATAAAAGAAAAAAAATGAACTAATACATGGTTCAAGGAAGACAAAAATTTGTCTAATCTAGACCATGACGATTAGCTCAAATTCATTTCCATCACCAATAAACATACGCAAAAAAAAAAAAAAAATTGAAAACAATGGAAAATGAAACGATAATTTCCTTCCCTTTCTTATCATCTAATCAGTCGTTTACTTCAACAAAACAGGGGAAGAAAAAAAAACCCAACACAAACTACAAAAACAGAATAAAAATAGGTTTGTGAACCCACAACTGTTATCAGCAAAATAAAACAGTACTAACAATTAGACGAGAAAACAAAAAAGAAGAAGAAGAAAAAGGGGTGATCTAACCTTGCAAAGACAGGAGAAAGAGAGTGACTCAGTGAGTCGGTTTTCGATAATTTGCTCTATTACTACTCGGAAGGACAGCGAGTGTTTATAAGTAAGGGCCAGAGGGGTACAAGCCAGGATTAGCCAGCCCACAATTAACAATGTTGAGCGTCAATGCTACTACGTGGCCATCCGTCGTTGGCTGAGCTGGGGCAATCAGTCAGTGGAAGCTGAGGGACTTAACTGTAAAAGGAATTACAATGTGTTATTTTGTGGCCGCCAGCTTCCAGGAAACTTCCTTTTGCTAGATTCTTTGACTCCGTCAACTCCAAATTGCTGTGGATAACTTTGAATGCGGGTGACTTTTGCCACCGTTGCAATAAAGCAACTTAGCCCAATTATCAGCCCAATCTCAAATTTTAGGATATCCGCCCAAGATGAACTGCTTCAAGGACTCGACGAGCGGCTAATCAGGGAGTGTAGGGGTTGCCGAGTTGTGAAAATGGAGGGCGAGTCGAAACCAAGCGACGAGCTATCTAGATTCTTAGTTTCCGGCATTTACCGATTCCCAAATTCGAATGCCGTCTTCATCGACCCAGTTCGCGTGCTTAACCGATCCTACACTGGTTTTAGGGTATCTCCTTCCATCTACTACTCCCGCTTCTTTGAATCCAAACACCCCGCTCAAGAATCCAACCTCGCCTCCAATCCTAAGAAACGAAAACGAAAACCGAAGAAGCAACCGCACTCCCTCAATGAGAAAGAACAAGCCGCTGATGAGCGTCACCAGGTAAATCATCAACCGATCATTTGTAACATTCTTTCATTTTTTTTTTTTTTAACTTTGTTTCTAGTTTCTTTTTGCTGTTTGGTTTAGGAGGTGAGGCCTTTATTATTAAAGGCGCATGAATCTTTTCGCGGAGCGGCTGATTTTCCAGCGATTATGAACAAATTAAGGAGTGATTTTTGTTCTTCAACGGAGCTAAGCGGCGGTGAAGAACATTCTTTCATTGAGCTTGGAAAAGTTTGGCAAGCTCCTTTGTATGATATAACTCTTAATTTTAAGTTCAGTAGACTGAAAAACGAGACTGATAATGGAGGTCTGGTTAAAATTCCTTGTTCATTGTTTTAGTGATTAACATTTTTTGTTTTTATTAATTATTTGTTATTGGTTTTCATATCTGTTTCAGAAAATCGAAACGGTGAGCAGAAAGTGCTTTCGATTTTTAATAACTTAATCATTAACGACACGCCCGAAGAAGTGGAGGCTGAATTTCTGAACCGGCATTATATATTACCCAGACTAAGTTGCTTCTACATGGTGCGTTGATATTCTTTTTCAAAATGTTTAAGAATAAGAAAAATATTAGAACCATAGAGTTCATGGAAATGGTTTAGCTGTTATAATGTTATGATTCAGTTGAAGTTACATTCCACATTCCAACGTGTTTCAGATTCATTTTTATAATGTCTTACGTGTTCTTATATGTTGTGTCCTTGATCATGTTGAAGTCGGATTTGGGGCAGATTCACAACATTATTCCTGGTAATTATTGCACATCAACTTCCAATCACTTTAGTCTGCAACTTAATTTATATCATATTGCAATAAATTATATTTTCTGTTCTAAGCTCACATTGAGGAACCACCCTCAACCTCTTATTCGGGGCATGGAAATTAATGTCAGTTGAGATTCCCACAAGTTATCTGGCTCTGCATATATATACATACATATATATATATATGTATTTCAATTGGCTATTACGTGTTATTACTTGCTTACATTTCCTAAATCTTTCGTTAGCTTCTCCAAGAGCCAGTAACTCATGGAATTATGATGAATGTTGACTCTCTTTTTCCCTTATGCAGCTGAATCTGACAGTGGTTACAACCTTATAGTCATTGATCCTCCATGGGAAAATGGAAGTGCTCGTCAGAAATCAGTGTATGTAATCACATATTTCAGTTTGTGAAACGCACTATAGCTATTTGACGGTCCAGAGGTTCCTGATTATACGCCTGTGGCTTTCTTCTTGCCAAATGCATTTTCAAATGTTTCTATTTCCTAATTGCTTCAGGTACCCAACTTTACCAAACCGGTATTTCTTATCCCTTCCAATTAAGCAACTTACTCACAGAGGGGGCGCACTTGTGGCCTTATGGGTGACCAACAGAGAGAAACTGCGTAACTTTGTTGAGAAAGAGCTATTCCCTGCATGGGGAGTTAGATATTTGTCCACAATTTACTGGTTGAAGGTTACCCTCTCATCTTTCCTGTCTCTATGTATGTGTTTGCATGAAGTTCAAACAGTGCTGATTTGCAAGTTATCATTTACATTGGGTTTTGCTTGAGGTTTTCAGGTGAAAGGAGATGGCTCATTGATCAGTGATCTTGACCTCTTTCATCATCGGCCATATGAATGCCTTCTCCTAGGATACTGTCATGAAAAAGTAATGAACGTATGCTATGCATTGTATATGTTTTTAACTGCTGGTTGATCCTAACTGGATTCTTTTTGTTGCTTACGCGAACGTTTGCAGGTAATGGATTCAGAATACCTATCAGAATTTAGAGCCGTAAAAGATAAACATATTGTCATAAGCATTCCAGGAGGTTACTCAAGGAAACCCCCGATTGGAGGTATCAATAGAGTACTCAACTAGTAGTTAACTCATGATATATGGTTGTAAGTATTTATTACTTTTTTCACTGTGCTGTGGAAGATATTCTTGACCAAAAGACGAACTATTTTCCTGATACTTGCTTCTTTTGTTAAATCAACCAAAATGAACACTACATCCGTTTATGATTATGAAGTAAATGCCTCTGTTATTATGTTAACCAACTTTAACACGGCTACTTGGTGCTTGAATTTTCACTCACTTATAACTCTTCTTCTTTTCCTTTATGTTTATAGAATTACTGTTGGAGCATGTTCCTGGAGTTAAGCCTGCTCGATGTATTGAACTCTTTGCTAGAGAAATGTTAGCTGGGTGGGTTTCTTGGGGAAATGAACCCCTTCACTTTCAGGACTCAAGATATTTTGAAAGAGTGAATACGTAAAGTTTTCAAGGGAACGCCATCTTGTCGGAATCTACCGGCGGGGATCTGGAATTTTTCTTGCCAAGTAATTGCAGGTCTATTATTGACGGAAATGCTAAGATGAAATGGTTCAGCTGCGGATGCAAGTGCTTCTATATATCACGATAAAACAAGGCTATATTATTGCTGTTTATGAAGCCCACGCTCAAGGGAATCGGCCTAGGCATTGCAAAGCTCTATTTCTCATTAGGTGGTCAAGCCTTACTTTATCAATATTGGTTGCCTATAATGACTACCTCAAGTGGTGTATTTATTTCCCCTTTGCAAACAATGACACCCTGCTTGGTACAACAAATTAGATCTGAGACTGAACAAAAGTAAAATAGTGCAGACGTATTTTCTATTTGTCAACTGGAAGTAAAAGTTTGTATATCCTCTCCTAAATCTAAAGGTGGTTTGGGATTGAAGACCATCAAGGTTTGGAACCAGACTTGCAAGCTTAAGAATCATTGGGATACTTCTGAAGTACATGTTTGGAAAGTGGTAGTTCCTGGAATGCTTCTTGTTCTCAGAATGCAAGTTGGAATTGCAGGAAGTTGCTTCAGCTTAGGAAATTATGGGGGGGTTTCAGTGCTTGCTTTGTCTGGCAGATAATTTGACAGAAGCATACAAAGGTCACCTCGCATAGATTGCCTTGGTTCCCATGTCATATCCCCAAGCACGCTATTATAACTTGGATGACTATTATTAACAGGCTGCCAACTGAAGATGGAACGAGGAAATGGGAACTTTCAGTTGAAGATGAAAGCTGTATATTGGTGCAACCAAGAAGCAGACACGTAAATCATTTATTTTTTACTAGGTAGTTTCGCAAAACAAATCTGGCTGAAAACTTGGAATACTTCTGTATACAGAGGCATGTTGGAGATTGGGACACTGAATTTAATTGGGCCAGTCTAAAGTTAAGGGTCAAAGTGCTGATCACTCTCCTCGTTAGGCCTGCTTGGAGCGCTGGGATATTACTATGTTAGGCAAGAAAGAAAAAACAGATTCTTTGGGCTCCTTCATCCACTTCCACAAATTTTAAAGGAGAATAGCTAGTGATATTCAAGGACAGCTGCACAGAATTAGAAGCATTTCCAACGATACTGTGAGTCATGTTCTGTGTATTTTTGCTTAGTTACATGTTCGCTCATGTTTTGTTACATTTTCTAGTTTATTTAGTTTCCCGTAAGTTGCGAGATTGTTTTCACTTTAGTAGCAGGTTACACTCTAATTCTTCAGATAATAAAATTTAGCTTACCCAAAGGTGCATAAAAGTTTGTCTAATAAAATTTCCTTTAACATAATGTGATTTATGTAGCACTGAAAGAAAAACATAATGTGGCTTTAAAGCTAATGCAATGTTTAGTAAAAGACCATCTGCTTATAAACAACTGTAAACAATGTTGATCAAATCCTTAATCTATCTTTTACATCTAACCTGTTGAGAATCTGATAAGTATCCACTGCCTTTAGTTGCACAATTTCTTGAACAGAATTAAATTTGGACTTTTAAATCTCCAGAAGTAGAAGGAATCGATCAAATTCACCTACATGCTGCAATAAGAGAAGCAAGCTTTCTTATATTATAGGCTCCAAATGTTAACCCTAAGCCTTATATATAATTTAACTGCACACTTTTAACCAATTGGTAACTTACCACGTGTATAGGAGGGAATGTTGATTTCATGTACCTGATTACATACCTCCCACAATCATGGCTGTAATAAATGATTAATAACAGTGTTAGCAAAAAATATTCACAAAAGTTAAATTGTTGATGAACTATGTTACTAGGTGAAATATACTCACCATGATTATCTTTTGTAACCCACTCTGGAGATATAATTGAAAAATCTTTAACCACGAAGTGTTTTTCAAGGTCAGACTTGCGAGATGATTCATGCATGAATAGCTAATCCAAAAACTCCATCTATGTAAAAGTATTCTATCGATAAAATAATAATTTACATAAAAATCACGCAGCAATAAAGGAAGATACAATGTATGTTCTCTCACCACTTTTCGAACATCATTGATCTTGGAATCCTGCTTCACTTTTCGTTTCAAAGTATCCAAAATGAGGACTTCTTTGTCTACCAAAATTTTTTATGCATAGATACCAATATGCCTCACTCAAATTGAATGGAATGTAGATCTAAAACAACCACAATACATTAAATTGCTTAGGCTTAAGATATTAATTAAACCAACAATTCTTACATACAATTACAAGTAACATGCAATATTTACCCTCTGAAATGATGGTAATCCACCCATGAAATTGACATCTTCACCTGCGTTACAAAAAGATTGTAGAATGAAGTCCATCTTATCCTGTAGATTATTTGATGAAGTATTTTTTGCTGCATTTAGTAACATCGATAAATGTAAAGCTTGAGTTAGACATATTTGAGAAATCTCCAAAAGAAGGTAACAGTCATAGCAATGAAATTAGCATA
This sequence comes from Adansonia grandidieri, assembly GCA_038382065.1. Classification (NCBI taxonomy): domain Eukaryota; kingdom Viridiplantae; phylum Streptophyta; class Magnoliopsida; order Malvales; family Malvaceae; genus Adansonia; species Adansonia grandidieri. The sequence continues at coordinate 493,436 of JBBYHK010000017.1, read as the reverse complement.
CTGAAAAATGAGTTGGCAAGAACCACTGAGTTCTATGATCAAAATTGTCTTCTTTCTTGGTCAACATAAGTGCAAAAGATTTATTGCCTGCATAAATTGTTCGAATTAAAATATCAGAGTAAATTACGATGTTTGGTGTAAACAAAAAATAAAATAAAATAAAATAATAGGAAATTTAGAAGGATTAACATACCATGTCAAATAGCCAACAACCATCATTTAAACACTGCAAGTCTTTCCTATGGCCATAGTAATAGGTCATATTGCATAGTACTTCACTGTATTTGAGTACACAGTAAGTTCCTATTATCATGGATTCAAATATTTGTTAGCATTTAGTCAATTAACTTACTTTGGATCATTAATGTCAAGTAGGGAACAGCAGCAAAATGCTCTATCAGTTTCATCTTTGTAGCAATCTTCAATTTTCTTTTGCATTTCTTCCTCTAGCACCTCAGATATAATTAACCACAACGACAATCAGGATAGGACTGCAAGTGATATGTGTAACTATTGAAAATGTTAAGCTATGCGTTAGGAATTATCAACTTCATGATACTTGCTCTTCTTTTGCATCCGTTGAATGCCCTATAAGTTGAAAGTTTGTTTCTTCCAGGTGTTTGAGCTTCTAGATCATGCAGTTTTTTCCTGTGGTAGGAAAGACGTTATAGATGACCCAATCTCCCCTATAGGTGGCTTTTTTTTCTTTTTTTCTTTTTTTTTTTCATTTTTCTGCATAATAACTTAAATGTACAAATTTTATCTACTTTGTTTAGCTTGAAATGAATTTTGTTAAAATCAATAACAGCAAAATGATTATGCAAAATCTTATGAACTTTCTTTTGCATCTCTGTTTTGTTTAAAGTCTTTAAGACATTTAACAGAAGCAGACTAACCTCATTATTAGGTCCATGGGGAGTGACTTCATCATTTTCAACTCTTACAAAATGATTATGCAAAATCTTATGAACTTTCTTTTGCATATCTGTTTTGCTTAAAGTCTTTAAGACATTTAACAGAAGCAGACTAACCTCATTATTAGGTCCATGGGGAGTGACTTCATCATTTTCA
>JBBYHK010000017.1:432798-455286 GCA_038382065.1 Adansonia grandidieri | reverse complement strand
CTACTTAAGAAGTTAACCCATGAATCACGTGGAAGTATGATCTATGATTTTAAGCAGACATTGAGGCAAGTATTATCGGGAGGCCTTTAAGAAAAGAACAACAATTAATAACAATTCTCGGTGGTCTTGAACAACAAAGACATGGAACGTACAGAAGGCAAACAAAAACTGGATTCTATCCCTGCCTGACAAGAAAAATCTACCTAAAGACTCAATCCAGAATATTTCATGAAAATGATTTGTCCTTTTGAAAAAAGTAAGAAGAAAGTTGTAAATAAAAGAAAGCAACAAATGCCAATGTCGTACAGAATTTCCAAAGCAACAGATTCAAACCTATATATGCAGACCTCATAGTTTATCATCAGCAACAACCCCCAAACACCTTCCATCTTGATCCTCGTTCCTTCTTCTTGTTTTTTTTTGTTTACTTTCTTATTAATCATAGATGGGAGATCAGAGGCAACTTTTTCGATTTCGACTCCCTTGGCTGTCGGCTGCTGCCACTCCCCGTCCCCGTCCCCGTCCTGCAGCTGAACCACAACCTCGACCTGCAGCTCAAACTCAAGCCCTTTCACAGCCTACTACGGCTCCTATCCAGCGACCACCATTCCGGCCTGCAGGGATCGCCCCACTACAGACCACTCCTACGCAGTCTCAAGCACCATCACAGAAAACAGAACCTCAGGCGGCCGCAGCATCACGTCCGGCCACCGAACCCAAAGCTACTTCACAGCCAGCATCACCACCTCGCCTAACAAATCAAATCAGAGCTTCTTTATTTCCACCATCATCATCTAGTGGAGTAACCGAAACTCCAGTGACTTCTCAGCCAGTATCAGCATCTCGTGGAACAATTCAAAGTCGGGCTGCCTCTCAAACCGGATCACCATCTCGTGCACCCACACAATCAAGGGCTGCCTCTTTGCCTCCATCTCCATCTCGCATTGCTTCACAGCCCCAATCAACAACACAAGCAGTCTCCAAGCAGCAACCTCCATCCCGTTTGGGCTCTCAGCCGGCAGGCCAAACATCTCCACAACTCTCTTCTCCATCACGTCGAGCCACTCAAGTGCAAACCTTGGCTCCACCAAAAAAATCTCCAATGGCTACACAAGGAAGTTCCCAACCACCAAGTTCTACTCAACCCCCACCATCTGCCTCACAAGAAACTCAACCATTTGCTGTTGCAGTAAAGCCTTCACAGGCAACAGCCGAAGTGAAAGAAATTGCAACAATTACCGGTCCAACTACAGCAACAACTTCAGCACCACTAAAGCCAAAGGAAAGGGCAGAAGGGAAGAAGATTGCAGAAGAACGCAGGAAAGCAACGGCAAAGGGTTCGACTCATGAAGAGCCAGAGCAGAGAACAGTTACAAAACTTCTTGCAGCAGCAAGAGAAGCTGGGACAACAACCAGAGAGCTATTGGGGGCTGCTCTGGAAACAGAAAAAGGACACCAGGAAAAGCAAGAAGGCATTGAAACAAAGAAGACATTGACAACCTCAGGCACTGATGAAAAAGGAATCAAAACTGTGAGTTCAACATATCCAAAAGATGGGAGCACGCCAAATAAATATAATCAAAAGCATGTCTCTTCAAATTGGGAACAGGTTCCCCTGCACCAAGAGATCAGGGAAGATATTTCTACGTTTGTTCATAAGCTTACCACAGGGGAAAAAAAGCTGGCTACAGATGAAAAATCGATAAATGTTGTAACCCTAGCAGGAGAAAATAGAGGAGCATCTTTTCAAATGGGTTCAGAATCAAGCAAAAAGGATGGATCAGTCCACATTCACCGGGGTTATAAGATCAACCCAGATGACAGCCCTGATGCTACCACTGATGGCGAAGGAACCTCCAGGGGAAGAAAGCCTAAGGATTCAATGACCAAAGAAAATATAGCACCGAGAGCATATGTCAATAGTAACACGCAAAGCATCAATAATTCAATTGTGTTTGAGAGTTCTGTGAACCAAAGAAATCCAGGTGTTCATCTGGAACTTGTACATAATTTAGTAGAACCAACCAAGTCTAGTACAAAGGCAGAGCATCTTGAGCCACGCAAGGCTGAATTTAATATTACACCAGCAGAGAAGCTAACATATGAGCCTAGAGTACGAAGAAGATGCCTCAGAGGGCTTTTTGCAGAACCAAGTGACTCAGACCCTGATAATCCTGAAAAGCCTCGACGACATGGTTGCCGCTACAGATGTGGGGAGAAGAACAAAGAAAAGGAGAAAGGGGTTCTCTGATCACATAAATCACAACTTTGTAATAATTGGCTACCTGTTTGCAAGCATATGCAAACAAGATCAAGAGATTGATTATGATACATTTATAATAAGGATGCCATATTGTCCACAATCCATAACGCCTTTTGCATTTTCATGTTATATTGTTATGTAAAACAAAGTGCACTTTGTACTGCAATCTGCTCCTGAATAGCAGGAGAGAGAAACTTTGTGATATGCTATCATAACGTAATTCCCTTGGATAAATATAAAAGCTGCAGGATGTGATGAAGCTATATGCTCAGGGGGAGGCTATGGAGCTTGCCTTCCAAAAATAAATAGATACTAAAACTTAGAATACATGTGTGTAGCCCTCATTACTAAAAAGAAGTATGGAGATTGGAGAGTAACAAAGGCAGTTGCCCATGAAAATGGCAAGCCAAAAGTGTTTCCAAAGAGAATATTTACAGCCAAATTGTAGCGAACACTAGCATGATCATGCCAGTAGAGGGAACAAGAGAATTGTTATTCACATACAGGTTTTGTGTCAAAGCTGCTTAAGCAGATTGCAAAGGCTTGGAAGGCGGAGAGTGGGTAACGATAATCCATGGTGAAAATGTCCTTGCCAATCTTCCCAAATTGCAGAATCACTTTTTCTTGTTCCGCTACTGTAACATTTTGACTTCGCTCCACAGCTGCCACCAACTGGAAATTCTTTACAGAAGCCACTGTAACTCGTCCTTTAAAATTTAGGCACCAACACTGCAACTGTTCATGCCATCTAGGAGCTTTATTTTTCAAAACTAAGGGTGCATATTGCATTGATTTCAGAGGCTTGCAATAGCCAGTTGAATTGGATCCAACTTGATGCCTTCTTCCCGCTGAATCTAACAAAGGAGAAGAATGCTCATCAAGGCAATTTGTAAATACCATAGAAGTAGGAGCAGTTCCACCTTCTTCGATGGCGGAGATGGGGATTGAGTGCATTGTACACTGCATTCTCCTTGGACCTCTGGTGCGAAGAACATTGAGCTCATAAGATATGTTGGCGGTGTTATAGTTACTCCTAGTTACCCTTGGAAGCACCTGCTTCAAATGAGTTTTTCGACACGATTGACAACTGGAGTGAACTGTAGAATCTTTCGGAGGTTGACTGTCGAAAATGTTGAACTTGGTCCCCAGGAAATTAGATCTGTTAAAGCTTCACTCTCAAATTTCACAAAAAAAGATGGGACCAATCCTTAAGAAAGTTATAATTTCACACATCTAAAAGCTTACCTGAGTTTTCCAACATAATTGTTGCTTGATCTAGAGAAATCACCCCCAACTAAAGTTATAACAAAATCAGTACTGGTAGCCCTTCTGACCTTTTTTGCTGCCAGTAGCAGTTTACACAACTCACCTGACAGAGCTGTAATTCGTAAAATGCTAATAAATATCGGTTATATGAACATATTACTAAGCTGAAACACATAGTTTTAAGAATCAAAACACGCATTTTAACCAAAAAAAGAAAAAAAAAAAAAAAACAAGAACGCCAACAAAAAGGAGAATTTACCAGGACTGAGACCCATATACAATCGAAATGTTGAAGTTGCTCTATCCCTCCTAATAAAGCATTGAATCGGTGTATCCCTTGGTCCAGGCTAAAAAAATGAAAAATAAAAAAACTAACTAACGAATCGAATTTTCAATAATAAAGGGCAAAAAAAATGGAAAAAAAAATTCAAATTTACCTGCTTTAAAGAGATGGGGAAAGTTAAGAAGCCACAATGTTCAGGTGTCTTAACAATGCCTTTAGTAATTTCCCTCCATGACCGGCAAACTGAAGCACACGCAACCACATCTCTCCTTCCAGGCCAGCATTGTTCCTTTGCTTCCACTCTTTGAATTATATCTAAGAGTAATTCCGGAGGCAAATTTGCCCATTGCCCTTGCTCAATTAATACAGTTGAAGAACCAGGCGAAGAAGAGAAAGAAGCTTCGGGAGTAATATGGGCTCGAACCCGCCTAAGCTTATGTCTCCTTTCTGAACTTTTCTTTGATATATTTCCAATCTCTCGAACAAAGCTTTTCAATGGCATTTTCAGAGCTAAAAGAAAAACAAAGATAAATCATATTCAGGCAAAAAAGGGGGAATAAAAGGTATGTTTTTCTTTTATGGTTTTGAAAGTATACCTGAAAGATTAAGATTTTTTGCTGTTCTTGTATCCAAATTGAAAAGAGAAACCTTTGACACAAACGAAAAATTCTTCAAAAGATTTTAGAAGTAAGATTTGAGGGAAAAAAAAAATAAGAGAAATATCCAGAAAGGAGAGACAAATTCATTGGAAAACCCCGGAGAGACCAAAAGGAAATCTGTAATCAAAGAGAGAGAGATAGAGAGAATCTAATGGGATAAGAAACCGAGAAAATTTAACCATTTTTTTAAAACGGTAAGACCAGCGGGTTGATTGTTCATTATGTTTCTAATTTTCTCTCTATCTCCGCCTCCCTCTGTCGCTGCCACCGCCGCAAGCTGCTTTGCAAAAGCGACGACTACCACACAATGAAGGTTCTGCCTTATTTTTTTTCCTCTCTCTCTCTCTCTCTCTCTCTCTCAGAGTGTGATTTTAATTCAAACGAAGCCGTTCTTTTTCTTTTTCTTTTTTTTTTTTAATTTCCGTTAATTTTAAGTGGCGGGTTTGTTGTGTGTGCTCATACCGTTAGTAGGAAATTGAACTTGGGACGCGTGGCAGACAAAGGAGGCCCTAGGCCCTTTAACTTGATTTTCCTGACTAAAAAGATTGATCTATATCTATAATTATAATTTTATAAATATACATTACATTTATTTATGAATAAATCAATAGTAATTTTACGTTTCTTCGTTTTCTTTTTTGGTCAGAAAATTTTCCCTGGGAAATCAATCCTTTATAATCCAATTAGATTTTTATGGTTTAAAAATGGATTAAATGTCAAAAAGCATATCTAAAACCACCATAAAACAACTAAAAAATAATGAAAATTCATGCAACATGAAAGGAAAGTAAAGGTGATTGTGAGCTTTGCATTCGATGTGTTTGCTTTAATTACTGAAAAAAAAAATGTTTCAAGAGAAATTCGAGATGTACATACAATACAATAAGATCAGTTGATCCGAAACCGTTGTCCAAGGTTGAATGAAAGACCTAGGAAGAGCTCCGAAGTTCTCCTAGTACTAGAAGCCAAATTTATATAGCAAAGCAGCAACCAACCTAGTCAGAGGATTATGGCTATGTCGATTTTTACCACGAACTCAATCTTGGGGACGCCCCTAAATTATACCCCGCACGAGTGGATTGTAGGTAGAGCTGCTCAGCTTTTAGTTATGTCCCCAAGATTCATAGAGCATGTCGACGGAAGAGGGGAGTCCCCACGCGACTCATCGACAACCAAGTCGGTGTCAGTCAGTCAGTCAGGTTAAGGATGATAAGATACGGTGAATTAAAATTTTGAGACGTAACGTAAGGTCACACTTGCACGTGCCACACCCACATAGTTTAATCATTAACGTTTGTCTGTCTGCCTGTCGGAGCAATCAAACAGTCTTTGTTGCTAAGTAAGAATTAATTAAGAGGGCTAATGGGGAGCTTTTCTTAATAATGATAGCTTATCTTTAATCTAATTAACCTTTGCCTTTGTTTATGATCTTTGATGAAAACTTAACTTGCAGTTAATGTTTGTTGGATCTCTTCCATGATTCAGTGAGAAAGTGGTTGGCTAATTATGCGAAAAATCCTATTATTATTACTATAAAACACTAGTAAAAATGGTTTAATTAAGGATATTATATTTAATTTGTTTATAAGTAAAGTAAACTTGATGTTGATTTAAACTTAATTATTATATCAGTTTCGTCGGAAAGCTTTATGTAGGGGCCTCAATGATAGTTTAAACTTTAAAACTTTAAATCCTTGACTGTTTGCATCATTTCCATTGCAAAAGAAAATATTGGATTAGACCCACAAGAATCTTATTATTATTATTAAAAAATAGAAAGGGAGTAGAATTATATAGAGAGATATGATCGAATCCTATAATTATTGTCCCCTGCATTGGCAGTGTTTTTGACTCAAAAAGGGATATCTATTAATTTTAAATATATTATAAAAAATAATATAGAAATAGAATTTTTAATAAATATAAAAATAATATAACATACATTTATATGTTATTAATATACTTATTATATTTTAATATAAATTTAATAATTTAATTATATTTATATTTATATAACCAATAAAAAAATATAAAATATAATACATATACGGATTAGTAAGTCCCCCCAAGGCAACTCTCACATAAATGAGAATGATTCTGCAACGCATGCTATTGAATTATAGCAAGGAATGTGGTCATTTTCTCTTTTATATAGTTTAACAATATATCTAATTGATTAAATAGTTTTATACACATTCTTTATTATTTTTTAAGCATCATTTTGTTGGTGAGGTGATTTGATATAGTATGCATAAGTATCAATTATAAGACTTTGGTGTTAGCTTTGGCTTTCAAAAATAGACCACCCAAACATTAGGGTCCACTCACCAACCGACGGAACCTAGATGCACTGGAGAGCGACCTTGACCTGACAGCTGAAAATCGCTGTTATTGATTCTAAATGGTAATAGTTGGTATTTTTCATGGGAATTTTTTCTTTTATTTTATAGGATTTCTGGGTTGTTAGAATCAATTAATAAAGTTTGAAAAAGTTTGTAAAGATTCTACAAAATATGAAACTAAGAATGGTCGTCCATGCTGATCAAGTTCTCCGGCTCAGATACAAGACTCCAACAATGGCAATGCCAATGAATTAAGTCTCAGCCCAACAACTACAATGAGCAGTATAGATCGATTGGTTTCAAGCAAATTAAAGTGCTCAGTTAGGTGCCTGTCTGTTTGTACTATAAAAGAAAAAAGGGGGAAACTCTCAAAGTACTGTTTGCTTTAGTTATGAACTTTTCTAGTTTTATCATATGGAAACAAATAAATGCAGCCAAGCCTTAGAATGAGGTCAAGAAGAAGCAAAGCAAGAATATTAATGTGTTTTTTTTTTATTTTAAAAAAAAACCCTTGATCCTTGGGAAGTGAAATGTGGAGCCCCTTTTCTCTTTTCTTTCATACATGAACAATATGCCACTGCAATTTGATTGAAAATATATATTAATCATGTTTTTGCAGTTTGGAAGTTTGCCAACTGGTTGGATATGCCCACAAGGACAAATGTTGGTGATGTATCGACATGAACTTGATCGGCATATTCGACCAGGATAAGATTTGGGTGATAGGAAATTTTTAGGCTCCCATTGCAAAAAAAAAAAAAGGAAAAAGTTTTTTTTTCCTTGATTTGATGATGAATTTTTGGATATGTACCCACAAATTAATTCAGAGGACATATGCCAGCCAAAAGTTTAGTTGTAGCTCTGCAAAATTTTAGTCCCTACTTTACCCAATGTCTTTGATTACATTGAGTAAATGGTTTACTTTGTTTGGTAGCCCACCCAAAAACTTATATGGCTTCCTGCTGAAGCTACTGATTTCAGAATAATTGGCGTTGAAATTCTGATGGGGTTGAATTCCAGAACCATGTTTGGTAGGGCATACTCGTTGCTGTCCTCCAGATATTTTAAGTGGGATACATTCATGGAAATGAAAATCATAGAAAGATTTTATATTTATCAATTATAATTTATATCGTTGAACTTTTTATTCTTATTAAAGTATTGTATATATGATGAACATAGTTATATGAAAATGAAAGTTTAAAAATTTTGAATATAGTCCGACACTCACTCTTGAGTGCCGAATTTGAGTAAATTATAATTTGTTTAAAAATTACAATGGTGAATTAGCACTTTAAAAGAGTGCAAATTTCATGCTCTTTTGCAATGATGAAAAGAGAGGAAGGGGGCACAAAGTTGTTCAACAAGACAACAAGCTCGTGAAGGTGACTAATTATTAACAGTCATGAGACCAAGCATACGACAATAATGAGCGGGCAAATGAGGTTGGGCTCATGCTGGTTTTCTGGAGCTTTCCTTCTTGGTAATGAAAAAAACAAAGGAGAAAAAGTGAACCGACGATGATTCTTGTCATGTCATTCTTTTTGTACACATAGATTCTAATAAATGGTTGGTTTTTTGTTGCTCCAATAGCATCCACTGAAGCAAAAATGTTGATGGAAATTGCACAGTTAAGGCAAAGTCGGTGAAAAAGCAAAAGCAAAAGCAACACTACAAGAACCTACTTAAACCAAAGTGATAAGTTCCTTGTACCCGATGGATAATGCGGATGGGATGTTAAATTACATATTTCTATTAGTTTTTTCTTTTTCTTTTTTTTTAATAACAGTTTTGTTATTGAGTACTGTTAAGAGTTTTTTTTTTTTTTTTAATTATCAGATAGCAGGTAAGTAACAATTTTGGTGAGCCAGCAAAATCAGCATTTAGCAACAAAAGGTTCAAATCCGCCGTACCACTGAGATTTGAAGGAACACCTAACGTGCGCGCTGCGGGCTGTTTTCTTCCTAATTTGTCACAGCTTGGAGCCACTTGATACGAGCTGAATCTATTGGGAATATTTTTTCGATATTCCTGTTACCTTGTTTAGCACTTGGGTGCCCTTCCTGGCGTCAGTATGGCTGATCCAATACCTTTACTAGAGGGATTAGACTCAACAATAAAAGTCAAATTGAAGTCTGGCAACTTGAGCACTGGTGCTGTCACCACGGCTGCTTTCAGGTGCAGAAAGGCATCAGTAGCCTCAGTGTTCCACAAGACTACAACTCCACCAAGAGACAAGGTCATATCCTAGGCGATATGCTAATTAGCTCATCAATATCAGCTTGGTTGATATACGCTTAATTTCTTTTTCAAGCTTTAAACTTCATTGCTAGAAATAACTCTTCCATGCAATGGATGGAAAATAGATTATTGTATTGAGCTAGAAGTAAAAAAAAAAAAAAAAGGGACAAATGAAACTCTACTTCCTAGTCATCTCTTCAGGAAATATGGACCTGCCTACAACATATTTTTGTGATTGGGTCTTCAAGGGTCTGCCTGCAACATATTTGTGTCATTGGGTTGGGTCTTCAAGGGTCTAAATAGGAAGAGAAGGTCTGATTCCTCAAAGCCCAACAAACCACTCTCGTAAGTTCTAATTGAACGTGCTGAGCGCCACAAGAAATTAAAACGGCATTTCCCACATTTAGGCCATTGAACTTATGGTCTTAAGAAGCTGAGGGAGTGTTTCATACACTTAGACAGTGAAGAGGTAATTTTAATATAGTTTCATGAGATTTGGAAACCCAATATATCAAAATCTAGCTACCCCATACAATATTTGTTTATCCAATTGAGATTTTACCCTTTTGTCCGTACCTTTTTCCACCCTTTTTGAACTTTTATCTCAATTTTCATCTCTTTATTGAATGCACTAGCACCCAGGGCTTCAATAAGATGGTTCCTATTTATTCAAAAGCCGATGTCAAAACATATCTTGAAAACTTTATTCCAATCATTAGTTACAACTAACAAATCATCTGTCGGCTTCCTCAACTAACTTAGTTCTAGCGAACTTGGACAATTCACATTAGGACAAACTCAGCTCGGCAGCTCTTATACTTGAAGCTGTCAAACACCGTTTTTTTAAAACCATCTAATTATATGGTATTTTTTAAATCTCGTATTCAGGAGACAAGTTGCTGCAATTGCCAAGTCTGAAATCTCTGATCTAGTCTAACAAATCAAAGTCCTTCAATAAACTTAAGTCTTCTTCATTAACCTCCGCTAACTGGTTTTTCATCATCAATTTATCTACCTTTACCAATAGGCTTTGACAAGAAAGAAACCTTTGGAAAAAAAAAAAAAAAAACATATAAATATGTAAATTTTTGTGCAGTTGTTTCTTTATACAAGGGCAATATATCAGAGAGTTTGCTTTCTATTCTTCTTTTACAAGTTTTCTTACAGTAATGGATTGTCAAACTTGAACCTGATGAACTTGAGTTCTTGTATCGAAGGATTTGCTTCAAGTATCAGGAAAAGGAGGGATTGCAACGTACAGTATTTTCTTGGAAGGTTTATCATTGAATTTAGTTGACCCTGATCAGTAGCCCCATTGCTTTTTGAAAAACTTTGCTGACTAAGCTTTCAAGTTCCTGAAACCAGCTCGAATTCTGGTTCTCAGTTATGGCTGCTGCCTTCAATTGAGTCGAAGATATGATTGCATTGCTTACTTGTTTCACTCCATATCCAATCATTTTCCGATCCTTTATTCCCTCACTTTTCTGACCTGCAAAATACAAAGCAAAAGAATTAATCAACAAAACATTTGAACAAAATGTTAAAAGAAGTGAGGTTTTCAGCTCTTACCATTCATTTCCAAACCTGATTTGGAGGACTCTGACCAGAGAACAAGTGTTGGGGTGATAATTGTGAGAGCCGCCCAGAAGAAAAATATCACCACAAAGGTTCTCTCACTCATTTTTTCTGAGGAATACTGAGTCAGTTTTTGATCAATTGTTGCAGAGCTTTAATGTAAGGTTTTTGAGAGGGAGAGACTAGGGTAGGGAAGGTGACGCAAAACCTTTAGCAAATTAGCTGGCCATGTTTAAGAAACAAAATATTATAAAAACTTAATACTCTAATATTCAAATTGTAATATTCTTTTGCCTAACTAAACAAAGTCAAGTACAAACAAGAAAATTATGTAGATTACTGTGGTTCAGTTGTTGGAGGGTTGTTATTCAAGACGTGGGTGCATGATTGGGCATCCATCTGGCATTTCGATATCATCCCTTAAGTCAATTTTCTGAAGGCTTACCCCCTGCACTCAGCTTACAACTACCATTGAGGACCAAATAATTGACAATTGACAATTGACAATAGTTTAAAGCTTCAAATATTGAGTTATCAAGCTTGAAAAAGATTCCAGGGAGCTTTCCCTGATAGCTGCTCGATAACTACCGGCAATGTTAACAGTGGTCCCGGCTAACCCTTCTTTACACCATCTACAAAGCCAATGTCAGGTCAACAGAACAACTATGCAGGCAAAATAGTTTTTGAGCATTCTTATTAGCTAAATTATGGCAAAAATGTGCCAAAACCTCAAACAGAGAAAAGAATATATTGACTAATGCTTAGGATGAAGCTTAGAGAAAGAAAATTAATTAACTAATGCTGAAGTGGAACATAGCCGACAATGCATATGTGTCGGTCATTCGAAAATCGAAATAAAAATCCAGAATTTCCGACATATATACATGTGATTAACAACCCTTCCTTTCTAAAAGCTAAAACAACGAAAGTTGGAACTTGGAACTTGGAAAAGTGCTGCAGCTTTCTGATTCTTCTTCTATGCAGAAAAGGGATGTAGACGACGTTCAGTCTGTCGATAAACCCATGTCACTGGCAGCGGTCTTCTTCCCAGTATACCTCTGTTGAAACCCAAAAAGGTAACAAGTTAATATTATGTTTCAATGATAGAAGTTCTACCACAAATTCCAAAGAAGGGAGGTGAGATCCAAGCTTTGACCTGTTTCCCAAAGCTGAATGGAACATATTTGTACTTGATCATGTGGAGTATCTGACGCTTCATGGTGAGAACAAACAGAGCAATCCAGTAGAAGAGTAATATGGGCCAAAAGACAGGAACATCAAATACAGAAAAGAAGGTCATCAAGAAGCCAATGCAAAAAGCCTTTGTAATGGAGTACCTGAAATCATAGATACCCAAAAAGCAAGTCCTTTTTGAGCCTGTATAAATGTGATTCCTGAGAATTCTTTCTAAGAAACGTCATAACAAACGAAGAAGAAAAACAGGACATGTAGAAATCAATTTCTAGCAAAATCTGGGGAGCTCTGAAACTAAAACAGTGAGTAAAAGTATCCTAGTTTGCTTGTCAGACAGGAAATCTTTCATTACTCCAAACCCAGTCTCACCTTCTCTTACATTACATGTTCATTGTACAAATTCATAATTGCCAACTTCAGTTATTTCAAGTTCTGGTCGATAAATGCAAAGGATTCAATGGAAGAAACGAGATCTTTCCAGACAACCCCATTGAATTTATTTGCAATGACATTCAAAATAATGGAATTCCCAGATCGAGAAACGGGTTATTTAAATTACCAAAACTTGAACTCGGGAAGTCGGCGAATGAAAGGCTTGAATTCATCGGAGCCTCTAGTTGGCAACGAGGCTCCATCCAAGAGCTCGAGTTCAGGATCAACCTTAGGCGACAAAAAACCAATCAATAGATTCATGATGTAAATTCCCAGGCCGTAGGATACAATATAAAAGCCTTGCGCGAAGTAAACGCGTAGAACATAAATGGATGCAATGGCAAGAGTCCCAAGCCATCTTTCGGTGAGGTGTGGCGTCGAACGATCCAAATAGTACTGAAATGTCCGAGAGAAATCGCTCTTCCACTTCGCTATCGGCGCCACTGCCGTGGCAGCGTCGTCCCTTGGTCCTTCCATTTGAAATTAATTATATTTTAACACCCCTAAAGGAAGAAAGCAAATATCAAACATGGATCACGACTTAGAAATTATTATATAGACAGATACAGCAAAAATTAAATGAAAATGTAAACAACGAAATTGTGGGTTACCTTTGATTGAAGATGGAGTTAGCGTTTAATTAAAGAGATCTAATGACGATAATAGGAATTTTTTTTTATTTTTATGGATCTGCTGATTTTAACGAAACTAGTGAGAAACAAGAAAAAGGACAATATTGCGGGTAGTTTACAGTTACACGGGTTGTTCCGCCCGTATCTCCTGCATCAAAACGCACTATCATGACGACGTTTTGGGTTTAAAACAAGAGAGGACAAAATTTGGCAAACAGTTCAAAAGTATTTTGTTTAAAACAGTGAACCAGGATGTTGAACTTTTACATCATTATGGGCTAATCCTAATGGAGGAAATATTGTCCAAGGCCCAGCGGTGAACGAGATTCTGACCCTGAAGCTGCAGCGGAATATCTATCTAAATATTGCCAATGGGCTGCGGTTTCATTTTTAGGGCATAAAACATTGGACAAGAGGTAGGTCACTTGAAACCTTGTAAATCATTTGGCTTTTTTTCACGCCTTCCGGTTTCTGTTATTGTTTAGAGGTATGTTCACTATGCATAAATTCTTCGTGTTTGAGACAATTTCAACTTATCAAAGCTTAACATGGCTAGTTCCCAATCTCCACTTGGATAGTATCGCCAAATTGCGCCGTTGTCCATTAAAGTTTTGATTTGAGATGCATGAACTGGCCATTGCCTTTATGGATGACGTTATCACGTCTGCTTTTGGTCATTTAGGTGGTGCATAGTTGAACCAACACTTCCTTCCATGACGGATTTTCCGAGTTCCGGCTATAGGGAAGGCAAAAGCGGTTGATGCTACAGGAGCTATGGGTCCTGTTCGCAAGTGGTTTCTTATACGGATTGGTCAAGGGATTATCACTTGAAGAATGTTGCAAAGTTGGCTCATGTACTCGTGGATCAGTGATTTGTTCAATCGGGGGTGAAATTTGCAACTGGATGTTCAAGTGGATACAGATCAAGGGCCTCCCACAGTCCCACTACCCAATATTCGCAACTGTTCTCTCCATAACAAAAGAAGCATTTATTTTCACTTACATTGCTAAGAGGGATTTTTTCCTTCCTGAAAAAATGGGCAGCTTTATTTCCGTTTTGGGGGCTGGATTGCATGTGCACACGAGTCCGCTGTCGACAGAGACAATAAAGTGTCTGTCATCACTGAATTATTGTGTAGAAATTTCTTTGCAAGGATTTCAGTAGATCCGGCAATCAATATATGTATGTCGTATTGTGATCGTGATGTACGTATTACATTATTTTAAATTCAGCTTACAAAAGTACCCACCATTATGCTACAGTTCTTAAAGCTAAGAACTAATAGGACAAAACGTACGTAGTTTTATGTGTCTTCGCCCTAGATACAAATTTGAGTCAATCACGAATCTTCAGCAACCTCACTGCACATTGGTCTTCCAAGAGACTTGCACCAAATTCCATAATTCAAAAGTAGTAACACTTAAATAACTCAACAACTTCAATGACTGTTTCTTGAGTATAAATGTAAATGTAGTTTTAAGTTTCATCTCAAGCTAGCATTGCATGTTTGCACCAAGGGTAAAGATAATTTGCATAAGAAAGAAGAAAAGATTAAGCACAATAATGTCTACAGGATTAACCCAAATTTCCAAGCACATACTTGAAAAACATCATTCTAGAAGGACGGGACACTAATTATTGCATCCTCAAATATCCATTGGGGCCGCGCCTTCACCAGCAGCACCACCCTGCTCGACTGAATCATCTGGTCCTGCAGCGGAACCAGGTTCGGCAGCAGGACCTTCTTGCTCTCCCACAATCTCAAAGGCATCAATAATTTGTTGTACAGTTCCCTGATCCAAAATATGGAATGGTTCCCCAACCCCTACCACAGCAACTGTACATACTGAGCTTTTTAGAGTTTCTCCTTGCAAGGTCTCCCTTATTGCCATAAGAGCCTCTTTGACCAGATCATCCCGTGATGAGTCTGAAAAGTTCTCAAACCTGCGCTCCAAGTATGTCTTTGCAGCTTGCGAGCGCGACCCTATGGCGAAAGCCTGGTACTCAAAGTAATTTCCACTTGGGCAGTTATAGTAGAGATGAGCCCCAGATTCGTCCAAGCCAGCCACCAACAAGCCAACACCATAAGGTCGTTTCCAAGAGCGTTGGGTGCACACCTGCCACCAAAAACAAGCATTTTCCCCTCTTCAATTGCACAAACAAATAACATTATTATGCTAGTTCTGGAATGAAATTGTACAACTTTCAAGAAATCCAGTAGGTTTGGTGTTCCACAAGAAAAATAATTACTTGGGGTTACAAATTAAACACCACAAAATAAAAAGCTCGCTAGATAATGGGAGAAGATTTAACAAATCATGTTTAATACCAAGGATGATATGCAAAAAATATTAGACCTTCACATATGCAACTGAATCAAGAATATGCTCTGAACAATACTTTTGAGAAATATACAAAATTTTGAGCAGCGAATTGAATAAGCACAGAACAGTAAGGAAAAGAAACAAAAGATAAGCATCAAAGGTTTCCATACCTTTTAAGTAACTATCAGAGAGGGATAGGAAAAAAAGAGATCATATATCAAACTTATTGTTACTAACTATAACCAACCTCAAAGACTTGATATCATCTAATGAAGTAGTACTTAGAATCTCAACTCTTACATCAATAACTATACACAGTCCATATCAAGTAACCATGAATAAGTTGAAAAAATGCCACATGATCATATAACACCGGCGCAGCTAAACATAAGCACACGGAGGTATGCCAAGCTTTTTGAGTTTGGTGAAGAAAACAAACATAAATATAGCTTCTACTCTAATATCCTCCCAATCATTCAATCATCTGTCATTGGAAGGCACTCATAACACCGTTCTTTTCAAATCATACCTTTTATTTCTCTAACCTGCTTTATACCGTTAAGTTTTTGGTCACAAACAAAAGGCAAGTATAAGATAGTTGCCTAGTCACTTGATGCCAGGTAAGCTAAACCTCTTGTCTCAACATCCAAGTATAGCTAATTCAATAATGGAGTATATAAACCATAAGATTGAAATTGCCTCACTTGTAACCATTTTCTATTTGCATCATATTAATCCTCATTATCCATTTCATTTTCCTCGATTCCAGCTTGGACATTCGGATATTATTTTACATTGTTAATCATCTAACAGTTCATCGATAATGCAAATGGGTAGTGCTATTTACTTATAGTTTCCAACTTTCCTTATTACTTGATCTATCAATCTTTCCTTTATAATAGCCTTCAATGTCGGGTAATTTTCATTGAGAACATTATTCTGGTTAATCCAATAACTATTTTATCCTTCAATTTCAGGTTTATTTGTTCCAAAGCATTACTCCAAAACCTCATAATTGTTAAGAGTTCAGCAGAGATCCAAAACCTTGAAGAATTTCCCATTAAAAAAAAAAATCAACATCGCCAATTAAGTTAAACTACACTAAAGTAAAGCTTCTTCTTTTTTTTTTTTTTTTTTTTGGAAAAAAATTAAAGATTGGAGATTTAATTGAGAAATTAAAAAGACCTGGGCTTTATCAGCGAGCTGGACGACAAGTCGGCCCACAGGAAGTGGAGACTCGTACGTGAAACTATAGTTGATACACTCGTTTCGCATATACCGCGAGAGGACGCGGCCATCGGCGGTGAGACCGGCAATGGCGACGCCGATGTGGTCGTCGACTTTGAAGATCTTCTTCTGGTGAGAGGACAGCTCGGAATTAGCCTTGTTGACGCACCCCAAGACCACATGGGTCTTGGATCGGAGCCCGATCGCGGCTGAGCCTTGCTTCACAGCCTCCATCGCGTACTCCACTTGGAACAACCGCCCCGCTGGGCTCCATGTAGTGACGTCGGTATCGTACTGGTTCCTGAACATTTTCCTCTACGGCACCGTCCTTGATTTGCTAGTTTGCTTCCACTGAAAAAACTTGCTTCCCCACCCCCCCCCCCTCTCTGGACTGTAATATAAGAGGGTTTTTCTACCTTTCTTCTTCTTCAAGACAGTTGAGTAAAAGAGTGAAAGACAACACCCGTAAGAAAGAAAAGAGGCCCTTTCATGGTTCGGTTTTGCCCCACCATATGGGTCACTCAGCAAGTCAATGTCGAAGATATGTTGGGCCAATGATGAGCCTTCATATTTGGGCTTCAACATTTGACAGATTTGCATCAGGCCTCGCTTTGTATTGCCCAATGAGGACATGGCCGATGAATCTTTAAGACTTGGGCCTGAAATTATTGGTGCCAGTATTCCTTTCCTTTCACTTAACAATATGAAAAATTTAAACTCAAAATCTTAATCTATTTTATTCGTATAATTATTTTTAAAAATAATATTTAAAAATTTTAAATTTAAATTTTAATATTTATAATATTTTTATTTTTTATTTTTTTGGATTGAGCATCTTTTGGGCTGATTTTGACGTCAATTAGATGTCAAAAGGTGGGAGATTCAAACTCAATATCTTGTGTTTTTGAAAATAATGTCACTGTATGATGATATTTACAATGTATTTGTATTTTTATGCAGTGAAACAGTAATATACTATTTATTTGATAGTTAAAGGGTCAAAATGGCTGAGTTGGTAGTCACTGAATTGAGGAATTAGTAGTTCGGACCAAAGGCAGTAAACCAAAAAAAGAAAGCAAAAAAGCAGAAATCTTCAATTGGCTTTTTCTGCTTTTTATGCTTTGGATTCTGAAATCTTTATGATACTGATATCAAAAGGGCTTTCGTTACTTTCATGAAAAATAATCTCCTTGAATCATAATTCATAAAGTATTTCACTTTCTCAGATTCTCCAGGCCTTGAGATCCATTTTAGTGATTGCTTTTTTTTAGTTCGAGGTTTGGTGGATTCATGTTACTAATAATTATTCACAACTTTGAATAATATACTGATAGTATTTGCATCTTTCCACATCACCCATCATTTCTAATTCTCTAATGAATGTATTCGAAGGAAAATCGGCTGGCAAATTTTGATCTAGATTTTGTTGTTTTACTTTTAATTGAAAATCTAAATTGAGGGGTGACTTAAGTATTTCAATTCATTCCCTTTGCATGTCTCGTCCATGCAAGATTTGTCTATGGGTTAAAGCCAAATCTCTGAATCACCTTTGCAGAAGTACTGATAGAATATATATATATATATATATATATATATAAAAAATAAAAGAAATGGGAAGCAACGGAAAGGCCCAACTTACCTTCCCTCTTCTCTATTTTCTTTTCTTTATGCAAGAAAAACAGGAGCAGACATACGTGTTAAAATTTATATAATATATTTTATTAATAATATAATAAATGTGATATAAATATATAAATTATTATATGTACGAAAAAAATTGACTAAGAAAAACCTCTACTTAGTATTAACAATGAAGAAACTCTGGTTGGCTTTTCTTCAATATTTGTTTCTTTTGCGAAAGCAACTTTAATTTTGGTTATGGTGGCACAGTGTTAGGATATTTAGGAGGAAGAAAGGAAGTAAATATGGCTAGAAGCAATGAAAAGAAGAGAACAAGCTAAAGGCAAGCCATCATTCCATCCGTGGGTCATGGGCCAATTTTCAAATGCCAGAATGATCTCAAATGATAAGGAAACAGGGAAAAAAAGCTATCCATAATTTGAATCTTTATTACTTAAGTTATAAAGGAGGTCCCCTTCCCCTTCCCTGTTCCCTTCCTCAGTCCAAACGTTTCAAACAGAGTCTTAACCTTTAAAATTTTACTTTTGACAATTGTCTTTTTTTTCACTTGCTCAAGTGGGGTAACATTTGTTGGGAGTCATGAACTACAATCTTCTTGGAAATGATGACTAAACTTTTAATAAGTTGTGGGCAGTAATTTCACACATTTGGAGCCAGCCAGCAATGTGGAAGCTGGAGACCAATATTATAAAAGGGATGTAGTACCAGAGACCAAACACCTAAAGGTCCAAAATCTGATGACAAAGCTGTTAGTTCAAAAAAATATCAGTAACAAACAAGCCTTGAATTGGCAAACTCACCTACACATCCATGATCCAACCAAGCCTGGTCCTTGTGGTGGGGGACTGACTGGGACAGGGGTAGGGCCGAAGTGGAGGAGTGGAAGGGGTCCCAATAATTTCCTGGGTTGAAAGGTTTTTTCCCCCCTACAGTCCCATCCCTCTCTCATGCTATCATGTGAATCTAAAGGGATTTTTTCCTTTTTCTATTATTGGGCATTGGTTTGCCAAATAATTGCTTTATATTATTAAATACTAAATCATACGAGTAACGAAATTTTTTTTCAAATCGTTGTGTACCCATATCCAACTGGATCAATGCATGCATAATATATTGTGGGTTCGTAGTTGCTCGTCGAACTAGAATTGAAGAATAGATATTTGATTTATATTTGTTAAGTTAATAAATATTTATTCATTTCAAATATTTTATCAATTAATATATCCATAAAATATTAATTAATATAAAAATAATATAATATTAATATTATTTTTATTTTATTTTATTTTAAAATTGATATGTAGAGATTAATATCACTGATATAACCTTGGGGAACAACAAAAACTTCTATTTAAGTCTGTTTCTTTGGAATAGTTTTTATTTCCAGCACAACAGCTGTTTGCCTTCAAACGTTAAACCATGGACATAATTCCTAGTTTCCTAGTTCCAAAATTACCCCTGTCATCCCCTACCAAATACCAAATACCCCAAACTACCCCTTTCATTGACCACCGTGTCGGCTTCCATGGTTGGTGACAGGTTGGAACCTTGAAAGAAGACATTCTAGTTCTTAGTAAAACGACAACAGACAAAACTGCATCGATCAATGATCATCGATTAATGTGACACCCAAATTTAATCAACACTGACCGGCTTTTGCCGGTCACTTCGTTTTTTGATCTTTCCCTCCATCTTTCCTTTCATTTCCCCTTTTTTTCTTAAATTTCCTAATTCACCGTACACTGACAAATATACCCCATTTATTAATATTTTCCCCTTTTTATTTTTCTTTTACTTCTCCTCGTTTTCTCGTTCAAGTAAAATATCTCTTTTCATTTTCTCGTCCTCGGTCTTCTTCTTTTCTTCGTGTTTTGTACTCTGAAGGGAGAAACAGAGAGGAGAACAAAAAATAAGAAAAATACATAAATATTATAGGAAAAAACTCTGAAAAACAAACCCTAAAGATCTTATCTTATCTTTTCTTTTCTTTTTTCAATGGAATACAAAAGTGCTTCGGCTGCTACGGCTTTCTCTAAGAAACTTAGTAATGGTCACAGCTTCAACGGTAAAAACCTGTACGACGGCGTTTTTGGTGGTCAAAGTAAGGTGGGATCGAGAGTGGAAGATTACGCCGAGATATTTGGTGGTGGTTCGGGTTCTTCGATTCCGGTCCTAGATGTTCCTGAGCTGAACGAGCGGAAGTTCTCGGTCGATGTTTCGAGCTCGAAGCTTGATTATTCCGACATTTTCGGCGGTTTTGGGGACTTCGATTTTGCTGTTTCTCACGAAGAATTCCTTGCTAAGCAAACCAGAGATAAAAAGTAAGTTCCTTAAAAAAAAGTCCTTTTCTCCTTTCAATTTCCTATTTGTTCTATTATTTTAGATGGTTAGTTAGTTAAATAAGATGTTAGGGCGTGATTGGGTGCTGAAAGAAGTTTCCATTTTTATGCAAAGATAATACCTTTCATGGCTTTCCAAAGAGAAAAAAAAACATATCCTTTAGTTCCTTTTGTTTAAACTGTTGTTTATGAGGTTGGATGATTTGAGAAGGGCTGTCTTGATCTTTGGCCTTGTTCTTTAAAAAACAAAAAAGTTCGATTTAAAACCTTGCCAACAGTTGCATTAATGTTGAGCGTTAAATTTATTAGAAAGTAGTTGAAGTACTAAATTTTGTCAACTTTTTTCTTCTTTTTATATATGTGGAAAGATCCAGCCTAAGTTAATTAATTTTATAGGACACCAGCTAAGACGCCATCATATTCAGCAGGCTCATTCTCGAATCCTTCGAGTATTCCTGTGGGGAATCAGGTTTTGTCGAATGATCAAACCTTCCATGGATCAAGTAATGGTGTGAAGCAGTTCAAAATGTCGTATAGTAAAAGCAACCCTGGAAGCAAAAATGGGACAAATGGAACAATACATGTAGCTGTTCCTGGTTACACTTGTTTAATTGATGAAAAAATATCTCCATCAAGAGACAAGCCGGTTTCTTCGGTCGTAAATGAGCCATACGAGACCTACAAGTTTGGTGAGAGGACAATGGATGACATACATTGTAAGAAACCGGCGGCAAATATTCCACCTAATGGTATTACTAACAAGACTCCAAAAGGTGTCGATGAATTGCATGGCGAATCTAAAAGTAATGGATCTGATTTTAATGATGTATTATTTGGTTCTTATAATTTTGGCCAGAGAACCCCTCCTTCGAAAGTGAAACGAGCTTCAAGCATGTTATATAACATGGAAGGTAATAAGCATGATTCCTTGAAGTCTGGGGTTTCCAGGAGTCAATCTTTAGAAGCTGATGCTGGTGTTTCTTCTCCCCCATACTTTGATGATGAAGTGGATGCAAATTCAGTTGCTGCCACTTCTGCTGCTGCAGTGAAGAAGGCAATGGAGGAGGCTCAAGCAAGGTTAAAAGTTGCGAAAGAAATAATGGAAAGAAGGAAAGGTCATATAGGTCGTGTCAAAGTCAAACCCAGCTTTAATGGTAGTTCGACACCTGAGGAGAGAGAGAAGGGTAAAGATACTGTCAAACAAAATAATTTCAGGCAAGATGAAGTTCGAGAGACTTGTGAAAAGATAGTTGCTTCTTTGCAAACTTCAGCTGGATTAATAAAGCAAAATGCTATGAAAGTTTGCCTAGTGGCTGCTGAGTCAGAGGACATGGAGAGAGATTTCATTGCAAGAGAAGCTGCCAGAGAAACACGTGCTGAGAATTTCATATCATCACAGGCTGATTGTAGACAAGAAGAAGTAGAAAAAAGGGAAGCGGCCAAAGAGGGAGAACGAGAAAAGGATGTAATGCAGGCTCTGAATGAATATGAAGTGGGAGAGAAGAAAACCATTGAGAAACCAGAAAAAAATGGTGAGAAATCAGAAGTTGTCGAGGAAGCTACTGAACAGGAGTATGAGAGGAAATTAGATGCATCAAAAGAGTTTTGTGATAAGGGGGAATGTCTGCAGAAATCGATGCCAGATGTAGAGTTTTATGATCAGAAAGAAGATGAAACAAAACTAAGATATGGTGAACAGTGGGAAGAAACTGAAGAGAAAGTGGGCAATGAACCAGAAGCATGTGAAAGGAAATTGAAAGATCCAGAGGAACCAACAGAAGATGAGAGAAAAGTTGAAATGCAAGAAATAAAGGATACTGACAATTTGGAGAGACTAACAGTTGCTCAGGAATGGGTAGATATAGAGGAGAAACATAAGCATATGATTGAACAGGAAGAAAATAGTTGTGTTTTAAAAGATGTTTTTGAGAAGGAAGAGAATGAGATGCTACTACAAGATGTTTCTATTCAGAAAGCATTTGAAAAGATATCTGAAGAAGATTTTGAGATATCAGAACAGAAGGTGGAACATAAAGCGGCTTGTGGACTGGAAGAAAACAATGAAGAAG
>JBBYHK010000017.1:420892-432698 GCA_038382065.1 Adansonia grandidieri | reverse complement strand
GAAGAAGAAGAAGAAGATGCTTGCAATAGAGAAGACAATGAGCAGATGTCAGACAAAATGGAGAAACCAGAAATAATTGATTTTAGACATAATGCTTTTGATTTTGAGGATGAAATGGGGAGGAAACTTGAAGAAAATGGTAATTCCTTGGGAGATGAGGAATTTTTGGAGGCTGAAGAGAATGGAGATTTGCCTGAAGATGCTTGGCAGATGGAAGCAGCGGATGAGGGACAAAAAGAGGCTTCTGAGAGTGCGGGATCTGAAGAGATGCAAAAAGAGACTGAACCAAAAGCAGATGAGATGACTGATGCAAGGGAAGATGCTCTAGACTGCTGTTGGGAAGATTTTGGAGTAGCTAATGATGCATACAATGACAACGAATTTAACAACCTAGGTGAAACTTTGGAACCCTCTATTAATGAAGACAGCTGTGTAACGACTCCAGAATTACTTATTAATGAAGAAAATGGAGGGATTGCTGAAGGAAGTAAAGCTTCTAATCAGTGTAAGGAAACCAGAAGAGATTCAGAAGCGGATGAAGCAGCTAATGACTTGGAAGAAAACCTGGCATTTGGTATGGCTGACTTGGCTGAAAGCAACTTGAAACTCAATGAGAGTAAGCAGCAAGCAGAAAATACTACAGATGTATCTAATTCTGCCAGAAGCAGTATAGATATTGATACAGCAGACATAACTTTTGAGAAAAACCAATGTGAGCAGCATTCTGAGAAGTCTGAAAACATCTGCACCATGGAGAAGCATGTTGAAGAACTGGCTTGTGAATCAGAAGATGTTATGGAGGCTAAATTTTGTTTGAAACAGGAAGAGAACAAGAATAACTTTGAACAATCTGATGAGGGAAGATTGGTTGATTCCCTGCTACATTGTAAGTTGGGCCAGAAACATGAAACCACACAAATAGGTCATGAGATTGAAGCACGCCAAAGTACAGAATACACAGTGGAGAATCGTCATGAAACCCTGATGAAGGAAGAGAGGGAAACCAAAGCAGGCCAAAGTACAGAATACACAGTGGAGAATCGTCATGAAACCCTGATGAAGGAAGAGAGGGAAACCAAAACTGCTTCCCAGGAAGAAGTTAAGCTAGTGAAGGAAGAACAAAGAAGAGTAGATGAAGCAAAAGAAAGGGAAAGAGAAAGAGAAAAGGAGAGAATAGCTGTTGAGAGAGCAATTCGTGAAGCTCGTCAACGGGCCTTTGCAGAAGCCCGTGAAAGGGCTGCCGCTGGAAGAACGAATGTAGAAGCACAGCGTAAGTTTAAGGCTGAAACCCAAGGAGAGCCAGCCAAGCCTTCTTCAGAGGCTAATGATAAGACTTTTGTAGAAGCCAAACTTAAAGTTGAGCGTGCTGCAGTAGAGAGAGCAACTGCAGAGGCCCGGCAGCGTGCCCTGGAGAAAGCGTTGTCCGAAAAGAATTCCTTTGTAGCCAGAAACCAGGCCGAAAAGTTTTCTGATGCAAAGCAGAGCTTCCAATCTTATGTGAGTGTCTCTTTTGTCATGCATTTATCCTCCCTGTTAATTTTGGAGCTTTTTTGGATGGAATGGAAGGGCAAAAAAATGATTAATCGACTCTCTTGCAGGATTCCCGATACAAAGGCTCATGTCCTCCTGCAACCTCTAAATGTCCCAATTCTTCATATCAGAGTGGTATGTGCTATACGTGTATTTAGAAAATACCCTGCACGGAAAATGTCACTTTTTATGAAGATTAGATTACTTATTTGAGCCCCAAAAAAACCCTTAAATCCTGAATCAGCTTTATTTTGCTTCATGAAGCTTCAAAATCTTCTGACGGGTTGGATGGAGTTGCTGGCGAGTCAGCTGAAAGATGTAAAGCTAGGTTGGAAAGGCATCAAAGGACGGCAGAACGAGCAGTATGCCTTCTACTTTATTTCTCTCTCAACTTTCCCTTTCTGTTCTCTCCGCCACTAAAACAACCCTGAGGATTTCAGAACAAGTATTTCCAGATAATTGAAAAGCTCACGCTTTCCTTTTTTGGGTTGGTTATTTCCAGGCCAAAGCACTTGCAGAGAAGAACGAGCGTGATCTTCTTGCTCAGAAAGAACAAGCTGAAAGAAATGTAATTGTCCATTCAAATGAAACGAGAAATCTTTTGCGATTATTGAGTAAGGCTTCGGTTCTTCTCTAACAGTTTCGGATCCTAATTTATATATTGCAGAGGTTAGCAGAAACTTTGGATGCTGAAGTCAAAAGGTGGTCAAGTGGGAAGCAGGGCAATTTACGAGCACTTCTATCCACGTTACAATACGTATGTAACAGCTTTCTACTTTTGTTCATAAATACATATCTTTGACATTTATATGGCTATATATATATATGTGTGTGTGTGTGTGTGTGTAATAGGTGACAATTGGGCTGGTGTGGGCGGATTTGGGTTTGAGTCTATTCAGGTTTAGTTCGGGTTTAAGTCTGTGTTATATTATTTTTAATTTTAGGTAAAAAGTAATCATTTTTACATATTTTTTAATTTTATTCCTAGGCCCGAATTTGGCTCGACCCGACTTGAAAAACCTTAGTTCAATTACATGAGCCTAGCCGCAGCTTAAAACAATTTTGAATTTTGAGCTTAGGGCCGAATTTGGCCCGACCAGCTCATTTAGGCACGAATCACTGTTCATAATATGAAAAAGTTATTTTTATATTAATATTTATATATTTTATAATTAAATTTAAATAAAAATATATTATTTATTAAAAAAATATTTTTTGGGTTTAGCGTGTTTGAAACTTAAAATCTGAAACTCATGCTTGATGTTGCTGAACCTGTCGGGTTGGACAGGCTGTCTGAGCCGTGGACAAGTCTAGTTGCTAGTTTAAGTTTAACATTTTTTTTTTTTTTCATTTTTTATATGGTATTATCCAAGGTAGTTAGTATCATACTGATGGATGTACTATTTTTGTTTTGATAGTGGTACATATTGATATTGGTTTGTTTCGGTGTACCGTTTTTGGTTTATCAGATTTTGATCATTTTTAATTTATATGTAAAAATATTTTTAAATATAAAATAAATGGGATTAAATAAATTTTATATATAAACTATTTATCAATTATATATAATGTTCTAAAAAAGCTTTATCAAATATATAAAAATTAATATCAATCTAAGTAGTAAGGTTGAAATTTTTTAATAATTGTTAAATTTATGAGTAATTATATCTAACATTCATTAAATTTAAAATCAATATTAATTTAACTTTTTTTACAAGTTTATGTTATATACCAACTGGTATAGTTATTTTCAATTGGTATGAATGAAACAGACTAGTATCTATCAGTACAGATCGAAACCAAAGTCAAAACAAAATTAACTATTAGTGTTATCATTGTGCTTCGAAACTGGTATGCATAGACTAATACAACCAGTATGAATGCAAAACTGATAACTTAGTATTATTTATTATGGTTTTTATATTTTTAAATTTATCTTATTATTTTGTTATACTATTATCAGACTTTAATTATTATTACTAAAATAAAAATAATATTAAAAGAATCACTTAAAATTTTAGTACTAACATGCATAAATTCTCAATATTTAATGAATCTAATTAATTAAATTTAAAAAAATGTGATAAATAGATGGTATATTTTATTGATAATGTTTTTAAAGCTTATGATTTATTTTTAACAAATTATTATTATTTTGTAGA
This sequence comes from Adansonia grandidieri, assembly GCA_038382065.1. Classification (NCBI taxonomy): domain Eukaryota; kingdom Viridiplantae; phylum Streptophyta; class Magnoliopsida; order Malvales; family Malvaceae; genus Adansonia; species Adansonia grandidieri. The sequence continues at coordinate 429,006 of JBBYHK010000017.1, read as the reverse complement.
TTTGCTCAAGGGTCGGGCAGATAGGCTTGGCTCAATTGGGCTCAAGTGGATAGGCTTGGCCCGATTGGGTTCGGGTTTGAGTTTTCATATTTTTGTTTCGAGTGGCTTGACCTAGCTTGGAATAGTGATTTTATATTAGAATAACACATTTTATTTAAATTTAATAATAAAATATATAAATATTAATAAAAATATTTTTTAATATAATAAACAGTAATTCTGACTTAAATAGGCAAGTTTGGGTATGTTAAAAAAAATAAAAATTGATCTTAGGATTTTAAAAAAAATTAGGTTGCTACTTGCTTGATTCATAAGTAAGTTTAATCATATATAAAATATAAATTAAGCTTTTATATTTAATTAAATTATTAAAAAAATATTAAAATAAAATTGATAATTAAAGTTTTTGCTTTATAAAAAAATATTTAATTATAATTTAATTATGTTTATTTTTAGTATTAAATTTGGGTACTTGTCGGGCTTAGGTTTTTTTAGGATTCCTTTTGGTTTGGTTTTTTCGGCTTTGAGTCATTAATTTTTTGAGCAAATTGAATTTGGTTCGTGTTCAAGTTCAGATTTTTTTAAACAGATTTTCGGTTCGAGTTTATTTTGTAACCTCTAGGTCCGATGGAGTTAAGCTTTGTCGGCTATGCAGCTTAGTAGCTCATGGTTTAACTGAATTTCTGCATTGTCGGCAGATCCTTGGCCCAGATAGTGGTTGGCAGCCAATACCACTAACAGATATTATAGCCACTGCAGCTGTAAAGAAAGCATACAGAAAAGCCACACTTTGTGTTCATCCTGATAAGTTGCAGCAACGAGGTGCTACTATTCAGCAAAGGTACACTTGTGAGAAAGTTTTTGATCTTCTGAAGGTTTGTTGCTTTCCCTTACCAAGCTTTCATTGATTTCTTAAATTTTTTTATAAAAAGTGAGAGGGATCCTACGTCCTACCATATTACCATCCCGTTGTATAATGATTTTGCAAAATTAACTTTTTACATGTGTAACTTCCAGGAGGCTTGGAACAGATCTAGTGCAGAAGAACGGTAGAGTTTCTCTTCCACGAAGGTTTACAGCCATTGCATCCTTCTCGCTAGTGCACTTGAGTGCACTTGAAAGCAAGTCGTAGGCATTCTTTTTACTCATTTGTCTTGCTTAAAATGCAAGTTTTTAATTCTATATTGTCTTAATCAAACTATTATATATGCCAATATTTAAGTGCCCTCGTCAGAAAGGTGTTAATAACAGAATATTGATACTCCATCAAAGCAATGTTCACATGAAATTAAAATTTTCAAAGTGCCCTTACATCCATCAAAGAAGCTAGAGACTCAGCTCACTAAAGTTTAAGTTTGTAGCTAAGACGAAATGGAATTCCTTTCATTTAGACATTGAAGCACTAGCCTTAAAGATGCAGCATTGCCTAGCCTTCAAGATGCAGCATTGCCATGCAATTACAACCCAAATAGATGAAGCATTATAGCATTCTGTGCATGCATGCGATTTTCTGCTTGTGGAAAGACGATGGAGTTTGGAGCCTCGATGACAGCATCAGTCACTTCTACTCCTCTTTCAGCAGGCAAACAATGCATGAAATAAGCTTTGGGGCCTGCTATCTTCATGAGGGCTTCATCAACCTATATTGGTTATGCAAAATCGATCAGGACATGCACATTGTTGAGATTGACCAACAAGGCAAGAAATTTGATGACAAAATGATGCCATGGAGATATAGGCATGACATGTTAAACATAAATCTCATCAGATTTCAATGCAGGTTATCAGTAGATAGAAAGAATGTCAACCACGAGAAGCAGCTAATTCGTGTTCATGCTACACCAACTGTATGTATCATATATTACTCTTATTAAAACTCACACAATGTGCTCAATCATAACTCAGGTATCGAATTTCTCATTACAATTTTCCGTAAGGATCTCAATTGTGCGAATGGAGATGGCATAGTCAAACCCAAAATTGGCATCAATCGGGAAGAGCAGTATGAACTAAATTAGTTTCCTATTACTCAATGTTGACAGAAGAATCTTGCTAAAACACACCTGAAATCCTTGGAAAACTTGACGACGATAGGCAGCCTCTTCCTTTTGCCCCATGCTGGCCCACACATCTGAATACACAACATCGGCATCTTTGACGGCTTCTTTTGGATCATTTGCAATCTCAATCTTGCTGATCCCAGCTTGCTGTGCCTTCTCAACTGTCTCTTTATCGGGCTCAAAACCTTTTGGGCAGGCACAGACAAAGTGGAAGGGAACAACTGAAGCCAGCAACAGCCAAGAGTGTACAATGTTGTTTCCATCCCCAACATAGACAACCTGAAATTTGCATTCACATCAAACCAAAGTTAAATCGTATGACCAGATATTAGATTCAATATTGAAGCTAGTAAGGAAGGTGAAATAACAAGACACCTTAGTTCCTTCCAACCGGCCAATGTGTTCAATAATTGTGAGTGCATCAGCCATTATTTGACAAGGGTGGTTGTAATCTGTCAAGCCATTAACAACAGGTACACTAGCATATTTAGCCAAATCAAGAATGTCCTGCAACAAAAGAGATAATCGAATTGCATCTTTAGGAATAATATTTTACAAAAATTGAAAAAGTTAGCCTTGAAAAAAGTGCATCAAATATGAACTTTAAAGCAATGCTCTGCTCCTCAAAAGGGATTCAAACACACCACCCTTGGATATAATATAATTACTTAAAAAAAAAAAAAACTCACCGTCATACGTGATGAGCAAAGACACGCGCCATAATGATGTCATTATAGCAAGATAAAACACGGGCAACATCGCGAGTTTCCTCCCGTTTACCCATCTGGATGTCATCAGGTCCCAAATATATATAGCATGACCTCCGAGCAAGAGAAACCCAGTCTCAAATGAAACGCGTGTCCTCATTGATGGCTTTGCAAAAATCATCGCCATAGTCTTCCCTTTAAATGGAACAAATGACCTATCTCCTGATTTTAGTAATGCCTTGACCTCTGCAGCCCTGTCTAATATCTTCACTAAGGTTGCCTTATCAAAGTCGCTAATATGCAAAAAATCCTTCATTTCCCCTTTTTCTGTAAAATAACAAACAAAAATGAAGAAAGCACAATAAACCATGTAAATTCTAAGCAATTTTTGCATTCAAAATTTTGAAAAGAAATTTTTCAAGAGCTTTTGGCATATTCAGTATTGATTAGTTCCATATTCTAAATGAGAATGAATAGAAGTTTTAACCAACCAAGCAAAAAAGATGAAGAACCTTTATTTTTTGATACTTTAACTAATCAATAAAAAAAAGCTACAAATTCAAAAATTTTAGTTGTAGAGATTCATATAAGAACCTGAAAACCTACATTAGTCAAAGACTGAAAAATTTATTTACATAACGAACATTTCTATCATGAGGCCACAATTAAAGCAATATGCAAACCCTAATTCCAAGCACAATCACCAAATTAACTTCACCATGGAATCTGGGATATTACTCATCCAATATAAACCAAGGAAGTTAGCCAGAAGAATTTTAAGGCGAAAACAAAAAGCGAACCTGTCCCTTTGACGGAGGAAGAAGGTGGTGCCGTAACGAAAGAGGCCTGGCAAGAGACGTGGTTTCGGCGAACCGAGGGAGGAGGAGCAAAGAAAAAGCGGGAAGATCGGAGAGCTCCGCCGGAGAAAGAAGAGGAGGAAGCGGTGGAAGAGGGAGGGAATTTGTGTGATCGTAATGTGCAGTGGCCATAGATCGCCGCCATTGGTTTTGGGGGGAAAGTGAAACAGCTGCAAGTAAAAAACACAGTTCCAGGAGGCTTAGGGAGGGTTTTTAATTTTGTAGGCCATTCCGTTGTAATGGCGCAGGAGGGTGTAATACTTTCCAATTGACATAACATCATTTAATATAATTATATAAATATAATAGGTATAAAATTAAAAAAAAATATTATATGATATTAATATATTTTTAAAATTTATTTAATATAAATTATAGATATATTAAAATTAAAATAAATATAAATATAAAAAATTTTAAATATTATTATAATATGATAAAATATATAAATATAATATAAATACATTAATTGTTAAGTCTATTGAAATATAGGTATAAAAAATTCAAACTTAATTTAAAATTATGGATTTTACAATCTCGAATATAATTTTTAATAAAAATAAAATTATATGAGTTTACATAATCCAGCTTATTTGTATAATTAAAAATAAGTTTATTTTTTATTTAATTTCGAATTAAATTATTTATATTTAAATTTAAATTTAAATTAAAAAATTTTTATATTAATTTAAATAAAAAACTTTAATTAAACTTACAAATTATTTTTAATCAAATATTAAAATGTATAAATTTAATTTGATAATAATCGAACGAATTTGAAATTTTTTTACCAAACTCAAGTAACTTGCTATAGCTGTTTCGTTCGCTCGCGTAGACTCAAGGAATTATTTTAAGCAGGAGGTAATCAATGGCTGGGGCCACACCTTGACTGGTTTCGACTGCACCCATTCCTGGGCCCTCCATGTGTATAAATATAAGTAAATCATAAAAATTTTTACGTTAATATATTAATAAATTTTATAAAAATATAATATAATTAAATTAAATATATATTATTTTTTGGATAATTAAATAAATATATACTATTATTATGTAATAGAAATGAAAATATGCTATTATTCTAATTGAAAAAAATTACTTTGATAGGCCGAATTGAAAATATAAAAATCTTAAACTAAACAAAGCCAAAAATAGAAGTTTGAGCATAAAAAAACCGACTTAAAGTAACATATTAAATGAAAATTAATTTATCATTTATTAGTATTCGTTAGTAACGTTTAATCAGTGGTTGGCCATCCAACTTTCTTCAACTGCCACAATAGTAAAGGCTTAGGCACCATCATCAGTCCCAAAAATCAAGACCCATTACCCTCATTTAATACCAAGCCTAAGAATAAACCCATACGAGGCCATTTCATATCCAAACCCAATTACCTAAAAGCATGTTTTCACCTGTCGTTTTACTTTGTTTCAAATAATCTTTGCCAAACTGACATGATTGACACTGTTAATTCTTTCAGTTAATTTAATTAATATTGTATCTTTCTCGTGAACAAGTAATCTCTCTCCATTATTTAGGCAAAACTTTGAAAAATCACCACAATGATCACGTATGTTTTATTTTTTAAAAAATATCAATCTCAATTACCTTGCAAATTGTCGAAATCTTGGCTTTTTCTTTCCAGGGATTGAAAAGATACCATCGATTTTTTGGTTTTATCATTAGTTATTTTTTTAAAAAAAATAAAAAAATAAATTATCGATATTAAAATTTAATCTCAGATATGTTAAATGTAATTTTTTAAAAATAATTATATTAATTAATTAAGTAAAACTCCAATTTAATTTTTTGAATCTTGCTCTTAGGTTAGTTTATCATTTATGTTATGAAAGTATAATAATCTGACCAGCAATTAGCATAACGTATACGAAAATCGTAAATTCAGCAATAACAACACCACTGCATTTCCAAAACCAACAATCATAGATCCATAAATTAGAGTTAACATAATTTGAAACGAAATCCAGAACTCTTGAGAAAATTTTTATTTTCACTAAATTAAAACAAAAAGGCCCTGAGCAAGATAATGAAGACATCCATCCATGGTTGATATTCTAAGTTGTACCATTGACTGTTGTCTCAATGGAAGTCGGGTTGTCACCATTGACAGCCTTCTCAACCGAAACAGGAGCAGTTGTAGTCTTAACAGGAGCCGGAAGTAATCCCTTTTCTCGGCATGACTCGACAGCTCCTACAAACATGTCCTCCAAACTGTACTTAAACTGGAACCCCAAGTCCAGCAACTTTTGGGAACTGAAGACAACGTTTTTCAAGTTTTCATCCGCATCCTTGAACCTGAACATGCACCAATAACATTTATATAAATTGGCTAAGCAACTAAATATGGTAACCCATCCAATGAAAAGTTACAAAATTTAACAAGTAACTTACTTTGTAGGAACATTGTACTCTGGGTATTTTTCTCTCATCAATTTGGCAAGTTCAACAATGGTGGCAGCATGGGAGGAGCAAATGTATCTGCCCTCTGCTTTAGGATTTTCAAACAAGAATATGTGAGACATGCATAGATCATCCAAGTGCACAAATTGGCCTTGCCTAATGATCGAGTAATGAGCTTCATTCCCTGCATTATCGTAAACTCTACAAGAATTAACGTACTATATCGTTAAAGAAGCTAAGGCAATGGCAGTGGCAGTGGCAGTGGCAATGGCAAAGTACCGGTGATCGGTGAAAGGCCAGTAATCAGGCTAGGTGGCATTGATGGCATAAGAAATGGACCGATGACAAGAGTTGGAATTATAGTGATGAAATTCAAGTTATTCTCCTTAGCAAACTTCCAGGCAGCTTGCTCAGCCAAAGTCTTGGAGACGAAATACATCTAGAAACCATAAAGAAAGGGATTTAAGAGTTTTTTTTTTCCCCCTTTTTTGAACGATTTAAAGAAAAAAAATAAAGGAAATGAAAAATGAGAAACAAAAAGCTTGTTACTAACCCATCCAGTCATTTTTATGGCGTAGACAAATTCCAAATCACTCCAGTTACTTTCATCATAAACGGGTCTTTGGTGTTCTTCAACATTGACAGTTCCAGCAGATGATGTGAACACCAATTTTTTAACCGTCTTTGCTTTGAGGCAAGCTTTCATGATATCCAATACCCCATTTATAGTTGGCTTTATCACTTCATTCTGCAAAAAGCTCAGAAGTAAATTAGTCTGAAAAAAAAAAATTATCTAGCAAATTGGAAGACAGAATTGCTATTTGCAGATGAAAATTTGACCTATTACAATGATGTTGCTTAGCGAAGGGCCAAAACCATATTTAGTATCATATAGTTTAATATCCTCACCAAACTTCCAGGTTTTCAAGAGTGAATTTACACCAAAACAGGAGAATTATTATCTTTTTGCAAGTACCTTACCTAGAAGTTTCTTCCTTTTTCAAATTCCTTAAATTGTTAGTTGCATTAATTACAGTCATATACAACAACAGGGAATATTGCAGTGAAATTCTAAGAAAAAAAAAAAAAAACAAGAAACTGAGAACATATTTTGGTTGGTCAACGCCTTTTTGTAAAGGAACGATAAATTTAGTAACATAAATATATGTATATGTGTATGTACGTATGTATAAATATATGATCAATTTGGAACTGATAAAAGACCAAACCTCAGGATCCTTGGACTCAAAATCCATTGGAGTGGCAACATGGAACACGCCGGAACAGCCCTGAATCGCTGCATCAAAGCTTCCCTCTTCTGATAAATCAGCCTTCCACAAAGTTAAGTGGGAATCAGCTTTCGGCAGATCAAGCAAGTGCTTCACCTTCTTTACATTATCTGTTAGAAAAGAAAAAAAAAAAGCTTCAGCAGATTAAGGGTACAGATTAATGAAAGTGAACATGGGTTATTGGTAAAGAAGGGAAGCGAACCAGGGTCACGGACGGTGGCTCGAACAGTATAACCATTCTCCAGGAGCCTCATGACGAGCCATGATCCAATAAACCCAGATGCCCCAGTGACACAAACGGTCTTAGATTCTGACCCCATTGCTGTTTTCTTTTTTTTTTTTTTCCCCAAAGGCTGATAAAATTGGAACAAAAATTTAGTTTTGCTTTTAGCTTAAAGAGCTCTTATTTCTCTTTTTACTGTAATAGAAGTTTGGCGTCCGTAAGCTTATATTTATAAGGATTTGATATATGCCTTTACTGAAACTGACAACCATGGCAACGGAAAAAAGGACCCTTCGATGATTCGATTTCAAGCTCTCGATTTTTTAGTTCTATCTAACAATAAACTCCCAACAATCTAGCTAATCGCTCGTGGTCAACTGACTGTTTTGCACGTGCAAGGTTTGGTAGTGGTAACTGGGGGTATCCGCTTATCCCGAAATAATAATAATAATAATAATAATTAATCTTTTTTATCAAGCAAATTATAATGACTTTGTTTCAAGTATACATGGAAAATATCTCAAATGTATAAATAAATAAATAAATATAAAATAGA
>JBBYHK010000017.1:402571-420792 GCA_038382065.1 Adansonia grandidieri | reverse complement strand
CACTATTCTACTTTGACTAGGAAAAATTGATCATGCAAATAATATATAACTTATATCATTTCTAGTCAAAACCACTTCTATATTGAGAATGAATTTTGTAAAATAGTCCAACCTTTGTATTTCATAATACTAACATAAATTCATATGACAAATAATAAAATAGGTTAAATACTCATAATTTTGTTTAACGCTTTTAATGTGGACTACCAAAATGTGTAACCAAATATAAAACCTATTTAGGATTATAGTTGTTTTAAGCCAACCAAAATGATCCATCTCATGTGTCTATCTATATAATAAACTTTCATTTAGTTTATTATATATATATTTTTTTGCATAGTCAAAATTATTCATGAAAGATCCATACCATAAGCCACCAACAATATGCACCAAATATGAATCACATTACCAATATAATAATTCGTAAGCAAAGTTTAGTAGTAACTTTTTTAAATACCTTTGCAGACATCTCATTGTAAGCTATAGAAACTGTAATGCAACTTAATAACTATAAAAAAATCAATGATTTTACACATATATAATTAATTTAAATAAAAATTCACAAAACATACCTGGATGTTATGAAAACTTGAGCCGCCATTGATTGTCTCTTTTATACTTCCATTTATTTGCATTACAAATTTAATTAAATATGTAAAAGGAAAAATACGTACCTGATGCTCCATAGCATACCTCTTACACGTATCGTTTTTATTCTTGCCATGTCATCCCAAACATTTGTATTTTAACATGCTTATGTTAGACAATGGTTTATTAAATGCTGGATCTTGCACCTTTCATTGTATCATCTTTCACCTTCAATCAAATTTTTCGAAAAATTACATAAATAAAACCTTAAAATTGTTAGTATGTGGGGAACCGAAAATGCGAGAAATTGACGAAAGCTTCAAGGTGTGTAGCAATGTCACTTTCTTTAAGGTTTTATTCGCCCCCACCATTAATTAGGTATGCGAAAGAGTTACCGGCATATAAACCTCGATGATACAATAAAGCCCTACGATTGACGGCATTTTACATTGACGACATCAATCCACTATGCATTAAGCAGTGTGTGACAAAACTACCAAAATTCTATTTGTAGTTTTCTATCTAGTTTTCTTTTTATGTCTTCCAAATGAGAGGAGTTCTATTTATAAGCAAAGGAATACCTTTTCATATGGACATAACTTTTCTTGATACATGTCTATTTGGATACTCACACCACTTGATAAATAACCAAGAGACATCACTCTTTGTAATTAACAGAAATAACTTTTAAAAAACATGACCTTTGACATTATTTTAAAAATATTCCAACAGAAGCTGTAGTTAATACACTCGTTTCGCGTACAAAGAGATAGGACGCGACCGTTGGCGGTTAGACCGACGATGGCGACACCGATGTGATCGTCAACTTTAAAGACTTCTTTTGGTGAGAAGACAACTAGCAATTAGCCTTGTTGACGCAACAGAGGACCACATGGGTCTTGGATCGAAGTCCGATCGCCACCGAGCCATGCTTCACAGCCTCATCGCGTACTCCACTTGGAACAACCGCCCCGCTGGCCTCCATGTAGTCACGTAGGTATCGTACTGGTTCCTGAAAATTTTCCTCTACAACTCGCTACCAAATTGCTAGTTTTCTCCCGCCGAAAAACTTGATTTTCCTCTCTGTATCTTCTCTTTCAAAGAGGGTTTTCTTCCTTTCTTCTTCTTCTTCTTCTTCTTCTTCAAGACAGAGAGGGAAGATAACACCCAAACACAAAGAAGCGGCCCCTTTGATGGTTCGGTTCTGCCCCGATATAATCTGGCTTGGGTCACTCATCGAGTGAATGGGCCAATAGGCCTTAGAAATATTGTTTTTGATAATAGGAAAACACTTTGAAGTGCAAACTCTTGAACCTTTTAATTGTCTCTATCCTCTGAATCTTTCCATTGATATCATCATTACTAGCTCCCACCGATTTTGGCCTAAACAAATTATCAATGAAGTTAGTAGTTTTTTTTTTAGATATTGAACGATGGGAGATTCAAACTCAATTTCTCTTTTCTTGAAAGCAGTCTTTTTACAAATTCTAATATATGGTCTATTTGTTTTACGTCGAAGGCCAATATTGGCTGAGTTGGTATTCACTATGTTGCGGGTTTCAGACAAAAGGCAGTAATAATCCAAAGCGAAAGGAAAGCATAAAAGCAGAAATCTTTAATTGGCTCAAGCTTTATGCTTTTGGATTCTGAATTCTTTATGAGACTGGCAGAGATTCATCCACTACGTGTTAGATTTAGATGCTTTCATCTTCTATCTTCAATGCATATCCCTTTCAGGCAAGATTCTCTTCGGGTTGAGCCAAATCTCTGAATCGATGGGCACGGTGGAAAAGGCTAAACTAACTTTATTTCCTCGCCTTTTACACAAGAGAAACGCAAGCCCACGAACACGATGCAGGCAGGTTTGAAATATGACTTGAAGAGTTCAGGCTGACTAATAATGGCAGAAAAACCTGTGCTAACTTGGCGTTAACAAAGGAATCCTGGTTCTCCTCAGTCTTATTCCTTTTTCAAAAGCAACTTTAATCTTGGTTATGGTTTGCACGTTAGGATATTGACCAAGAAGGAAATATACGGCAGTGGCCAGAAACTATAGATGGAAAGAAGAGACGCCATCATTCCGTGGGTCTTGACCCATTTCAAATGATAGGAACAATGGAAAAAAAAAAGGACATTCATAATTTCATTCTTTACTTAAATTATTAGAGGTCCCTCCACGGTCCACCCCTAGTCCAAACAAAGTGTTAACCTTTAAAAATCTACTTGACAAGCACTAGACTGTGTTTTTTAACTTCTCAAATGGAGACATTTCTATGGGGTCATAAACCATGATCTTCATGGAATCATAAACCATGATCTTCATGGAAATTATAGCTATTCATAAGCTTTCTTACAACAATGTTGGCAGTATTTTCACACATTTAGAGCCAGCAGTGTGGGAAGCTGGAGATCATACGACTGCGAGAGATTTTTACTCGAGTATACCATAATGTCATAAAAAGAAGCTATTGGGTAGAAGAAAACTATCAGGACCAAACAAGCGCAGTCATGGTGGGGTCGCATCCTTCTCTCTCATGCTGTCATGTGAATCAGAGGGATTCTTTATGTTTCATTATTGAGCGTTGGATTGTTAAATAATTGCTTTATAAAGTCTATATATTAATCATTACGAGTAAAAAAAAATGCGAGCCATTTTAAGAACAACCAAAAACTTCAACTGCTGTTTGCATTGGAACGTTATACCATTTTCTTAATTCCTATCTTCCAACCTCCAAAACCACCCGTCTGTCGTCTCCCCACAAAATACCCCAAACTATACACTTCCTTGTGTTGACGACCACCGAGTCGGCGTCGATGATTGGTGACTGGTTGGAAACTGGAAAGAAGACATTTCTAGTGAAACGACAATAAACAAAACTGAATTGATCATCGATAAACAGTGACAGCCAAAGCTTAACTCACCTCTCAAATCTCACCGCCTTCTGCCGGTCACTTCGTTTCGGTTTGATCTTTCCCTCCATTCTTTCAAGTTTCAACCATAGGCCCTCCCTGTACTTTTTCTTAAATATCGTACACTGACAGATAATCAAATATACCCCCCATATATTAATGTTTTACTTCTTCTTCTTCTTCTTGTCATTTTCTCGTCCAAATCAAAAATCTCTTTTCATTTCAATGGAATACAAGAGAGCTTCTGCTGCTTCAGCTTTCTCTACGAAACTTAGTAATGGTCGCAGCTTCAATGGTAAAAGCATGTACGACGGCGTTTTTGGTGGTCGAAGTAAGATAGGATCAATAGTTGAAGATTACGCCGTAATATTTGGTGGAGGTTCGGGTTCTTCGATTCCGTTTCTTGATGTTCCTGAGCTGAACCAGAGGAAGTTCTAGGTCGATGTTTCGAGCTCGAAGCTTGATTATTCCAACATTTTGGCGGCTTTGGTGACTTCGCTTTCGCTGTTTCTCATAAAGAATTCATTGCTAAGCCAACAAGAGATAAAAAGTAAGTTTCTTTTAAAGCCTTTTTCTTTCAATTTTTTATCTATTCTGTTTATTTAAGGTGGTTAGTTATATAAGGTGTTAGGGCATCTTGGAGTATTGAAAGAAGTTTTTTTATGCAAAGGTGAAATCTTTCATGGCTTTCCAAAGTCCGAAGCCATCCTTTTTGTTTAAACTGCAAGTTACCAGCTTGGATGATTTCAGAAGGATTGTATTGACTCTCTGCCTTCGGCCTTGTTCTTTAAAATAAAAGGTATTAAAACATTGCCCAGACTTGCATTAATGTTGGACTCTCAATTGGAAGATTGAGTCTGGGTGAAATAATTTTGTATGACTCCAGCTAAATTGCGATCATATTCAGAAGGGTCATTCTCGCATCCTTCGAGTATTCCTGTGGTGAATCAAGTTTTGTCGAGTGATCAACCCTCCTATGAAACAGGAAATGCTGTGAAGCAGTTCAAAATGCCATATGATAAAAGCAGCCCTGGAAGCAAAAATGGATAAAAGGAACAAGACGTGGAGCTCAGCTTCATACTGTTCCTGGTTTCACTTGTTTAACTGATGAACGAATCACTCCATCCAGGGACATGCTGGTTCCATCAGTTGTAAATGAGACGTGCCAGACCAACAATTTCGGTGAGGGGATAATGGAAGGCATACATTGTAAGAAAACGGCATCTAATGTTCCACCTAGTACTGCTGCTAGCGAGCAGACGTGGAAAGGTGTTCATGAATTGCATATGAATCTAGAAGAAACACGTATGATTTTAATGATGTCTAATTCGGTTTTTATGATGTTTGCCGTGGAAAACCTCGTTCAAAAGTGACACCAGCTTCAAGCGCGTTGAATAATCCGGGTAGTAATAACCATGATTCTTCGAAGTTGGGGGTATCCAGGAGTCATTCTTTAGATGGCGATGAAGGTGTTTCTTCTCCACCTTACTTTGATGATGAAGTGGATGCAAATTCAGTTGCTGCTACTTTGGCAGCTGCAGTGAAGAAGGCGATAGAGGAGGCTCAAGCCAGGTTAAAAGTTACAGAAGAAATGATGGAAAGAAGAAGAAGTCATATAGGTTGTGTCAAACCAAGCTTTAATGGTATTTCTAAAGCCAAGGAGAGAATGACAGCTGAAGATCCTGTCATACAAAATGACTTCAGACAAGATAAGGCTTGGGAGACCTGTGAAAAGATTGATGCTTTCTGCTGGACTAAGAAAACAAATGCGATGAAAGTTGGCGGAGTGGCTGCTGAATCAGGAGGGAGAAAAGTTTCATTGCTGGAGAAGCTGCAGGAGGAAAATGTGCAAAGAATCTCATTTCGTCACAGGCTGATTATAGGCAAGAGGAAGTGGAAGAAAGGGAAGCAGCAAAACAGGGAGAAAGAGAGGATGAAATGCTGGCTTTGCATGAATATGAAAGAGAAGTGAAGAAATTATTGAAAACACAGAAAAATATGGTGTGAAATCACAAGTTGTGGAGGACATTACTGCACAGGAGTACGAGAGGAAACTACATGCATTGGGAGAGTTAGGCTATTAGGAAGAATGTCTGCCCAAATTGAAGCCAGATGTAGAGTTTCATGATCAGAAAGATAACGAAGATTTTCTGAGCAGTTGGAAGAAATTGTAGAGAAAGTGTGCAATGAACTAGACACGTGAAATGAAATTGGAAGATCCGGAGAAATTGACAGAAGATAAGAGAAAAGTTGAAATTCAAGAATTGAAGGATATTGACAATTTAGAGAGTTTAGCAATTGCTCAGGAATGGGTAGATATGGAAGCAACACTTGAGCATATGCTTAAACAGGAAGAACATGGTTCTGCTTTAAAAGACGTTTTTGAGAAGGAAGAGTCCGAGATGCTAACACAAGGTGTTGCTCTACAGAAAGGATTTGAGAAGATATCTGAAGAACCTTTTGAGATATCAGAACTGAAGGGGGACTATAAAGAAGCTTCTGGAGATGATGCATGCAATAGAGAAGACAATGAGCAACTGTCAGACAAGATAGAGAAACCATAAATAATTGATCATAGACATAATGGTTTTGATTTTGAGGAAGAAAGCGAGAGCAGACTTGAAGAAAATAGTGATTCATTGGGGAGTGAGGAGTTTATGGAGGCTGAAGGGAACGGAGATTTGATTCAAGATGCTTATCAGATGGAAGCAGCAGAGGAGGAACAAAAAGAGGTTCCTGAGAGTGTGGGAACTGAAGAGACGCAAAAACAGACTGGTCAAAGAACAGATGAGATGACAGAGGCAAGGGAAGATGCTCTAGAGTGCTGTCAGGAAGATCTTGAAGCAGCTAATGCTACATACAATGAAAATGAAATCAACAACCTTTGTGAAACTCTGGAACCCTCTACTAATGAAGACAGCTGTGAAATGACTCCAGAGTTACTTGTACATGAAGAAAATGAAGGAATAATCGAAGGAAGTAAAGCTTATACTGAAAGTAATGAAAATAGAAGAGATTCAGAAGCAGTTGAAGTTGCTAATGTCTTGAAGGAAAAGCTCGCATTTAATAAGGCTGACTTAGTTGAAAGCAACTTGAATCTCACTGAGATCGAGCAGCAAAAATAAAATACAACAGAGGCATTTGATTTTGACAGTAGTGGTATAGATTTGATAGAGCATACATAACTTTTGAGCAAAACCAATATGAGCAGCACTCAAAAGAGTCTGAAAGAATCTTCACAATGGAGAAACATGTTGTTGAACTGGCTTGTGAATCAGAAGATGTCAGGGAGGCTGAATTTGGATTGAAACAGGGAGAGAAAAAGTATAGCTTTGAATTCTCTGATAAGGGAAAGTTGGTTGATTTTCACCTAAATTGTAAGTTTAGAGAGAAACAAGAAACCACACAATTAGCTCATGAGACTGAAACAAGCCAAAGCACAGAATACAATGTGGAAAGTCATCATGAAACCCTGACTTGGGAAGAGAAAAATGCTTCCCAAGGAGTTAAGCTGGTGAAGGAACAACAAAGAAGAGTAGATGAAGCAAAAGAGAGGGAAAGAGAAAGAGAAAAAGAGAGAATAGATGTTGGAAGAGCAATTCGTGAAGCTCGTCAAAGGGCCTTTACGGAAGCCCGTGAAAGGGCTGCTGCTGGAAGAACAAATGTAGACGCGCGGCATAAGGTAAAGCCTGAAGCCAAAGGAGAGTCAGCCAAGCCTTTTGCAGAGGCCAATGATAGGACTTCTATGGAAGCCAAACTTAAAGTGAGCATGCTGCAGTAGAGAGAGCAACTGCAGAGGCTCGGCAGCGTGCTCTAGAGAAAGCATTGAACGAGGCTTCTTTTGGATCCAGAAACCAGGCTGAAAAGTTCTCTGATGCAAAGCGTGGCTTCCAATCTTACGTGAGGGACTTTTTTTGTCATGCATTTATCTTCCATGTTAATTGTGGAGCTTGCTTTTGGATGGAATGGAAGGGCAAAGAAATGATTAATAGAATCTCTTGCAGGATTCACGTTACAAAGATCCATGTCCTCCTGAAACTTCCGGATATCCCAATTCTTCAAACCAGAGTGGTACGTGTATACTGGTATTTAAAAATACCCCTGCATGTAGTTGGCAGAAAAGGAAGAAAAAACCATCACTTTTTATGAAGATTAGATTACTTATTAGTCACAAAAGAAAAAAAAATGCTCTTAAATCCTGAATCATCTTTGTTTTGTTTCATGAAGCTTCAAAATCTTCTGAGGGGTCGGATGGCGCTGCTAATGAGTCAGCTCAAACATGTAAAGCTAGGTTGGAAAGGCATCAAAGAACAACAGAAAGAGCACTATGCCTTCTCCTCTTTTTCTCTCTAGACTCTCCCTCTTTCTTTACAGAAACAAGAAAAGCTTACCCTTTTTTTGGGTGTTTGCAGGCCAAAGCTCTTGCAGAGAAGAACAAGCGTGATCTTCTTGCTCAGAAAGAACAAGCTGGAAGAAATGTAATTGTTAATTCAAATATATCGAGAAATCTTTTGCAAAAACTAGGAAGCATTCGTTTCTTCTCTAACGTTTTTTATCCTAATTTTTATTGCAGAGGTTAGCAGAAACTCTGGATGCTGAAGTCAAAAGGTGGTCAAGTGGGAAGCAGGGAAACTTACGTGCATTGCTATCCACATTACAATATGTATGTGACAGCTTTCTACTTGTGTTCATAAATTATAAACCATTCTGCTTCTATACCATTGTCCATTTATATGATACAGCTTAAGACATGGATTGTGTATTGGCTCTGGCTCTTTGATTGACCGATTGTTTCCTTCCCAATTGCTATTACATTATTTTCTGAGATGCAAGTATCGTGGAAAGTATCATAGGATCACAGGATTAAATTATTGACTGACATTTACATACATATATATATATATATATGCAATTGTCGTCAGATGGTGTTAAATGTTGGTTTAAGTGAAAATTTGCATTTTCTGGTAGATCCTTGGCCCAGATAGCTGTTGGCAGCCAATACCGCTTACAGATATAGTAGCCACTGCGGCTGTGAAGAAAGCATACAGAAAAGCTATGCTTTGTGTTCATCCTGACGAGTTGCAGCGAAGAGGTGCAAGCATACATAAAAAATTCATCTGTGAGAAAGTTTCTGATCTTCGAAAGGTTTGTTACTCATATGCTTGAATTGATTTGGTCAAAAATAGTTAAAAAAATCATTCAATACCATTCCATTATATAATGATGTGCAGCTAACTTTTATATTATCCTAATTATCTATTATATATATATATATATATATATGCAATCTCCAGGAAGCTTGGAACAAATTTAGAGCAGAAGAACGGTAGAGATTTTCATGGAGGCAACAGCCTAAAGCCACTGCACCCTCCGGTACACAAAAAGAGCAAGTTTTAAGGATTCATTTCACTCATTTGTCTTCGTTAAAATGCAAGCCAATATTCTATGTTGTATTTAATCAAACTAATATAATTAGAAGTTTCAAAACCCTTACACGAAGAACTCAAAACTCACAAAATGTTGTATCTGCATCTAAGCCGAAAATGGAATTCCAGATGTGACATGCTGTAATCGGCTTTCATTTAAAAGTACGGTGGCAGTGCCATGCAATTATAACCCAAGAACATGAAGCATTATAGCATTCTGTGCATGCATGCGATTTTCTGCCTGTGGGAAGACGATTGAGTTTGGAGCCTCAATAACACCGTCAGTCACTTCTACTCCTCTTTCAGCAGGCAAACAATGCATGAAATAAGCTTTGGGGCCTGCTATCTTCATGAGAGCTTCATCAACCTGCATTCGGATATGCAAATCAATCATGAATTGAGATTGAACAACAAGGGAAAAAATTTGATAAGAAGCAAAATAATTAAATAATGATGGAGATTAAGTATAAAATGTAACACAGCAAATCATGTTTCAATGCAGAAGGTTGCTCCACGCTAGAACAAAACTATTAATAGATTAAAAGACGACTATGTATAATACACAAATCTAATTAAAATTCACAAGAGCACATTCATAATTCAGGCAGATATTTTTTCATTATATATCTTAGAATAAAGCATCAAGGATCTGAACCGTTCACGATGACCCAATGTTTATAATGATGATATCTATATCTTGAAAGAAGAATCTTAGCTAGAACACACCTGAAATCCTTGAAACACTTGACGACGATAGGCAGCCTCTTCCTTCTGCCCCATGCTAGCCCACACATCTGAATAAACAACATCAGCATCTTTGACTGCTTCCTTTGGATCATTTGTAATCTCAATCTTGCTGATCCCAACTTTCTGTGCCTTATCAACAGTCTCTTTATCAGGTTCAAAACCTTTAGGGCAGGCGCAGACAAAGTGGAAAGGAACAACCGAAGCCAGCAACAGCCAAGAGTGCACAATATTGTTTCCATCCCCGACGTAGACAACCTGAAATTTGGATTCACAAATCATACAGCCAGATATTAGATCCACAGTATAGAACATAGCAAAGAAGGTGCAATAGTAAGAAAAGACACCTTTGTTCCTTCCAACTGGCCAATATGTTCAATAATTGTTAGTGCATCCGCCATTATTTGACAAGGGTGGTTGTAATCTGTCAAACCATTAATGACTGGTGCAGTGGAAAATTTAGCCAAATCAAGAATGTCCTGAAACAGAAATATAAACAAATTGCATATTTAAGCATAAAATTTTTCCAAAGAAATTTACATTAAAAGATGCATCAAATATGGTGTCTGTGAACCTTTTAAAGCAACCCTCTGCTCCCAATATGGCATTCAAGTAACACCACCCTTTTATATACTTACTCCAAAAAAAAAAAGAGCCCAACCCTCATACCTGATGAGCGAAGACACGTGCCATAATGATGTCATTATAGCGAGATAGAACACGAGCAACATCACGAGTTTCCTCACGTTTACCCATCTGGATATCATCCGGCCCCAAGTATATGGCATGACCTCCGAGCAAGAAAAACCCGGTTTCAAATGAAACCCGTGTCCTCATTGATGGCTTTGCAAAAATCATCGCCATAGTCTTTCCCTTAAATGGAACAAAGGACCTATCTCCTGATTTTAGCAGTGCTTTGACCTCTGCAGCCCTGTCTAATATATTCATTATGGTGGCTTTATCAAAGTCGCTAATATGTAAAAAATCCTTCTTCTCCCCTTTTGCTGTAAAATAACAAACAAAAATCAGGACAAGTACAATAAACTATGTAAAGCTAGTAAATTTGTCCACAAAAATTTTGGACAGAACATTTGCAAGAGCTTTTGATACATTTAATATCCGATTAATTAATTATTCTAAATGATGCATAAACTTTGAACCAATAACAACCAATCAGGCAAAAAAAAAAAAAAACCTAAAAATTCAAAACTTTAATTATAGAAAATGATATAAAACTTACATTATTCAACAAGAAGAAAAATTTATTTTTCTAATGAACCTTTCTATTATTAGGCCATAATTAAAGTAAAATGCAAACCCCAATTCCAAGCAAAATCAGTAATTAACTTCCCAACGGAATTTTTGAGATTTTGCTCATCCCAATATCGAAACAAAGAGAATTTAACCAAAACACTAAAGGAGTAAACAAAAAAAGAACCTGTCCCATTGACGGAGGAAGAAGGTGGTGACGTAGCGGAGGAGGCCTGGCAAGAGATAAGTGCTCGGCGGACCGACGGAGGAGAAGCGATGGAAATGACGGAAGATCGGAGAGCTCCGCCACTGAACGAGGAGGAGGCGGGGGAAGAGAGAGGGAATTGGTGTGATCGGAAAGTGCAATGGCCAGAGATCACCGCCATTGTTTGAGAAAAGGCTGAGAACTGAGAAGGCGGACTGAAAAGCCGGTATGGAGGGTCTTAGGAAAGGGTTTAAATTATAAGGAGACGAATTGACTGAAATACCCCATCTTTCCATTGTAAAGGGCCAATGGCCCATAAATCTGTTCAAAAGTCCATAAAAGTACTGAGATGGCCAATGGGCCGGGCCTTAAATTGCCTAT
The DNA here is from genome assembly GCA_038382065.1 of Adansonia grandidieri. Classification (NCBI taxonomy): domain Eukaryota; kingdom Viridiplantae; phylum Streptophyta; class Magnoliopsida; order Malvales; family Malvaceae; genus Adansonia; species Adansonia grandidieri. Next base: position 409,287 of record JBBYHK010000017.1, on the reverse strand, counting down.
GCCTTAATGGTTCCATCTGGGCCAGTCTAGGCCTTTCCATGTGTATATAAATATATATATATTAAAATAATAAAAATTCTTTTTATGTTAATAGTTTCATGAATTTTATAAAATTCATTACAAAAATAATTTCAATTAATTTTTTCTTTAAATTACAATCTCTTTTGAAAAAAAAAAATTGTAACATATTAAAATTTGTTAAGGCAAAAATTTAAATTTCGGAGTTTGGACCATATCGCCTAGCAAATAAATAAATGCAAAGGAACTATATGGTAATACAAATGCAATTTTTGGTCGAAGCAGCTAAGTAGGTCTTTGTTTGGTAAAAGTTTTTTTTTTTTTTTGTGATTTATTTTTAACATTTTGGTAGGGGCATTGCTTGCTCCAAAGTAAAAACCCTTGAAATAAATTGAAAAAAAAAAAAAAAAAAAAACCATTTTCAAACATTATCTTGCCAAACCGTAGCACGGACATGAATGATCAATTATCTCAATGTCTTTAATTAATATTGCATCTTGTCATAAATAAGAATGTCACATAACGCTTCTGTGTTCTCGTAATGTCGCCTTTATCTAACAAATTAATGTTCTAACGTGTTGCACTTCTTTTAAGAGGATTACCTTCTATATGGTGGTTAGATAAGGGGAAAATTTCAAAAAAAAAAAAAAAAAAAGAGAAATGAACTTTAAATTATAAAAAGAATTAAAAAGGGTAAATTTTATTTACATTTTAAGAAACAATAATTATTAAAATTATTAATAAAAAAATTGTAATTGTTTTTTCTTTTTTAATATATAATTTGAAACATATATTTGATATATGTTTTAGTACGTGGTTGATCCTCCATATATAAGAACATATATCAAATATATGTTTCAATATATATTTATTATTTTTTAAATGTAGTTCCCATGTATGTAATTAATAATTTATTTACTATAATTTAATATTTAATGTAAAATATTTTTTAATCATTTATTATTTGTAAATAGTATTTTTAATATATATAATTTATATATAATTTATAATATATAATATATGAAGGGTTGATTCCCTTGGTTTGGGAACTGACTCTCCATTTGATAGTTACAACAAAGGAAGATTTGAAAGATGAAAAAAAAGGTTAAAAAAATATTTACAATATTTTTATTAATAATTTTAGTAGTGGTTATGTCCTTGAATATAAATAGAATTTGTTCTTTTACCATCTTATAATTTAAAGTCCTTTTTTCTTTTTTAAAATTTTCCATTTGATAAAAAGTTTTGGTTTGGTTTGGTTTAGGCTATCATCTATTACTTTTTCATCCATTCATTTTTAATATATTTATCAACATCACTCATATATATAAAATCCAGTTATGAATTGTCAAAGTCAAATCAAAATTAAATTTATGAATGGTGATTTAAGCTTTTATTGGATAGTAATAGAGAAAAAATAATAGAGGGAAGTTCAACCAGTAGGTTTATCATTATGAGTTTAAATTATATTGAGATCATCCTAAAAAATTATTTTTTAAGCACCTAGTAAAAATATGTCATGTCATATATTTTTAAAGGGTCATAGTTAATATCATATATTTTATATCACTAGATCAATTTTTTTAATATTTTAACCCTAATAATTCTAAATCATTTTGTTAATTAATTAAATAAAAGATGAAGCAGTTTTTTTGTACTTAAAAATTTATTTGTCTCTTTTTATGGCTTGAGATTAGTTCAGCATTTAATGTTTAGGGCATTTAATGTTTAGGGTTTAAGATTAATGTTTAAAATTTAAGTTTACCATTTAGAGTTCAGGGTTTGAGTCTAAGATTTAAGAGTTTAAGGTTGAGAATTTAAAGTTTAATATTTGAAATTTATGATTTAGGGTTTCAGGTTTAAGATCTATCATTCTAGAATATAAACTAGTATTAAAAATTAATGGGAGTTAATTTGGTATTCATGAATGTATAATATTATTTATGACACCTTAAAAAATTATAAAGTGATATATTTTTATTGGGTGCCAAAAATGACTTTTTAAGATCATCCTAATATAAGTTAAATCCAATCACTATATTACCTTTAAAACTTTGCAATTAAGATCTTAAATTTGATAATTTTGCATGGCACAAAAGTTTAGTTCTTTTAAATATGACAAGTTTAATATATATATATATATTATATTAAGTTTTAAGTTTTTAACATATTTAATAATTTATATCATATTTATATTTATAAAAATCATATGAAAAATTAATGTATGCATAAATTATCGAATTTAAAAATTAAATTACTATTTAAGTTATAGAAGTAAATAATATTAATTTATAAGATAATCATAATTCAAGAAATAAAAACACTTCCAAAACGGACACAATGATAAACTAGATAGATTTTACGGCAGTTGCGTCTAAAATCTATTCACAAACTCCACAATTGTCGAGGAATATCTTTATTCGTCATTCAATTAAAACGAAAACATTGGTAGATATTTTTTTAATTACTTTCTTCCGCTTGTACTAACGACTGCCGTCTAAATGGAAGTCGGGCCGGTAGAATTGACTGCATTCTCAATCGAAACTGGAGCCGTACTCTCATGAATGGGAGCAGGAATTAATCCCTTTGCTCGGCAGGTCTCCATAGCTCCTGTAAACATGTCCTCCAAACCGTACTTAAACTGGAACCCCAAGTCCAGCAACTTTTTGGAACTGAAGACCACGTTGGGCAAGTTTTCATCGGCATCTTCGAACCTGAGCATGCATGCATGCACCAATTATACATATACACACACACACACACACACACAAAATTAGCCAAGCAAAGCAACTAAAACATCGTAACCCTATGCAATTTAATAAAATTGCAGGCTAAATTTTTATATTGTTAGGTGTAGCTTACTTAGTAGGAATATTGTACTCTGGGTATTTTTCTTTAAGCAGTTTGGCAAGTTCAACAATGGTAGCAGCATGGGATGAGCAAATGTATCGGCCTTCTGCTTTAGGATTTTCGAACAAGAATATGTGAGCCATGCACAGATCATCCAAGTGGACAAACTGGCACTGCCTAAGGATCGAGTAATGAGCTTCATTCCCTGTATCAAAACACTGTTAAAGACAAATCTCTAGAATGTATAGTATTATCTTGTAGAAATAATAAAAAGGCAATGGCAGTGCGAATGTGGGAAAGTACCGGTGATCAGTGAAAGGCTAGTAATCAGGCTAGGTGGCATCGACGGCATAAGAAATGGACCAACGACAAGAGTAGGAATTATAGTGATGAAATTCAAGTTGTTCTCCTTGGTAAATTTCCAGGCAGCTTGCTCAGCCAAAGTCTTGGAGGCAAAGTACATCTAGAAACCAGATAGAAATGGTCTTACGTTGTTTTTTCTTCTTCTTTTTGAACGTCTAATGAAAAAAAAAATGAAAAATAGAAGAAACTAGGGTTGTTACTAATTACCCATCCGGTCATTCTCTTGGCGTAGACAAATTCCAAATCACTCCAGTTACTTTCATCATAAACGGGTTTTTTGTGTTCTTCGGCACAGACAGTTCCAGCGGATGATGTGAACACCAACTTTCGAACAGTCTTTGCTTTGACACATGCTTTCATGATGTCCAATATTCCATTTATTGTTGGCGTTATCACTTCATTCTGCAAAAGCACACTAAGTAATTTGACCGATAAAATCATCTAGCAAATCGGAAAGCGGTGTTGCTATTTGCAGAATAAATTAAAGTATGACCTAGCTATCACAATTATTGGCAAAGGCCAAAAGGCTTCCCGTATTAATTAGGAGTAACATAGTTTTCCAGGTTTCCAGGTTTAAACCAATTATTGATTTTATCCTTATGAAAAAAATAAGGGACTCAATGTGGTAATACTGCAATTAAATTAACCAGACAATTTTGTGATAGTTATGGCATCAATTGTACATAAGTTGGCCACTGCCAACTGATCACAACAGTATAATTGTAGCAGGAAACACGTTTTTGTTGGTCAAGACTATGCTAAATCGAGGAATTTATTTATTTATTTATTTATTTTAACAAAGACTGCAGTCCGGAAATAGGCAAAGAAGTTAATGTCAGCATTTAAACTCTAAATCAACCAATGAGACATATTTGGTAGCTTGCATTTTCGGCTGATAAAAGATTAAACCTCGGGGTCTGTGGACTCAAAATCCATTGGGGTGGCTACATGGAACACTCCAGAGCAGCCTTGAATAGTTGCATCGAAGCTTCCCTCTTCGGATAAATCAGCCTTCCACAGAGTCAAGTGGGAGTCTGCTTTAGGCAACTCAATCAAGTGCTTCACCTTCTTTATATTATCTGTTATTTAAAAAAAAAAAAATCAGCAAATTAAAGTCGGCATGCATATCCATGGATAAACAAGGAAACGGACCAGGGTCACGGACGGTGGCTCGAACCGTATAACCCTTCTCAAGGAGCCTCATGACGAGCCATGATCCAATAAACCCAGATGCTCCCGTGACACAAACGGTCTGAGATTCTGATTCCATGGCTTTTCTAAGATTTAAAAAATGGAAAAAACACTACAACTCCCTGTAGGAAGATAATTGAAAAACTGAAGAATAATAAATTGTAGTATGCTTTAATAAAGCTAGGAGTTGGTAGCCTATATAAGATTTGGATATGTCCCAGTAACTAAGATACGAAGTTGAGGTTCAATTCAGCTAAAATAAAGGCGTGGGGTCTAGTGATTCAACAAACTCATACAAAACTGGCTATGTGGAAGAGGAATCTACTTTCCTTTGAATTTTATTTTTTGATAAATAAAAATAAAAAAAATATACTTAAAATTTAACTTAAATTTACATTTCAACTTAAATACACACTTGGCCGAGATTAGCGAAGTCTACTTTTTTTCGGTGGTAAAGTGAAGTGGTGGTAGATGGAATCGTGCATGCCAACTGTAGGGCCCGTTTGGTTGGTAATGCGATTCTGTTCAACAACAAAAAGTGGACGACTGAATTGTTGTTATTCTATTCCAAGACAAGAATTTTTTGTTTTTTTGGTTGGATTCCAGCTATAGAGGTGGAATGTATTGAGTGAGTGTTGTCCTCCTCTTGGCTTGCGAAAGCTGGGGGCAATGTCACTTTGGACCGCACACCTTCACTTGTATTTTTGAAGTTTAACGTTGATGGAGCAGTCTGAGGCTTACCAAGGCCTGTAGGATGCGGGGGGTAATTCTAAGAAACGAGAATAGATTATAATAATTTAAATAAAATACACTTCTAGTCATTATTAATCAAGAACCTAGACTCGTTTCAAATACACAAAGATGAACACCTCGTATAAGCCTTCTAGTCTATATCTTTTTCTTGATAATTACCTTATGATAGTGCATAGATAATTTACATAGACTAGACTATGGACCTATACTAGAAGACTAATTAAAGTTGTATCCTACTATCAAGGAATCTGTATTCTAATTAATTACTGAAGTAGAGTTTAACTCTCATCACTAAAGTAGTTAAACTGAATTAGGATTTACTTTATAATTTTACCTTAATAATTTAATTTAATTATCTTCTTCCATTTATTACCATGTGGGCCATATAAAGTCCAGCATTCTTCCACTTGGCCCATATAATAAACCAAGAACTCGAATAGGTGAAAATTAAATCCAAAACTTTAACATGGCCATAAGTTACTGTAGTCTGACTCCCACTCAATTAAAGATTTCACATAGCACGAATCATGGCGGTAGCATTCTAAAATGAATATTCCCTTCCATGTATTACAATGCATGATCATCTGTAAAAGAGCACTTTATGAGATAATACTTTATGAATGAATTTTCTTTAATCATTCAAGGTTCACTAGACATGTAATCTTTATGTGCACAAACTGAAACATGTCCATAAACTTTAAGAATGCAAAAATTAACACAATCAAAGAAGCCAAAAAACATCTTGACAAAATTTAACAAGCCCCATATGATCCACATGAATTTTAAACTGTTTTGTCGACAATGCTTTAGTTATGGGATTAGCTATTATTAAATTTGTACTGATGTGTTGGATATCCATTTCTCGTTTCTTTTAAAGTCTCCAACAGCAAGCTACATTATATCTATTTGCTTGCTGCGACTCCCACTTTTATCATTCTTAGAAAAGCGTACTGCATAAGAGTTATCATAATAGATCTTTAATGGCCTCGTTGACAACTCTCAAACTAGAGATAAAATATCTCAACCTTATTCCCTATAATATTACTTTATAATTCCTTTAACAGTTTTCACAATCCAAGGCTAAGAATTCTTTAATATTTGCTAAGCACTTCTACTATAAACCTTATGTCAAGTTTCTTATAAACTTGATCATATATGGCTCACAATACTATATGCATATTTAATGCCTTTCATATGCTCCTTTTTCAGATTATTTGGAGATATTAGCTTAGATTAAAATTTCTCCTTCACAATTTGTACCATTATAGGTGAATAGCTTTGCATTCTAATTTTTCCCAAAACTATCTTGATATAGGTTTCCTGATATAGACTTAATGTCTTTTCAAATCTATCTTTATGAATCTTTATGCCTATAACATATGAAGTTTCACCTAAATTCTTCATAGCAAGTTTTGAGAAAGAAAACCTTGTCTCATGCAACAAAGCCGAATCACTTTTTTAAGAAGAACACCACCAATATATAAGACTAAAATTATGACTTTACTCCCACTGACTTTAAGGTATAAACAATGATCAACATT
>JBBYHK010000017.1:376245-395535 GCA_038382065.1 Adansonia grandidieri | reverse complement strand
AATCATGGACCCAAAAGGTATAGAAAATTAATGCTGGGTAATTAATTACTTATTGTCCTTTTTGCTTTCTGAAAAAACTAATAGGCTAACGTCTTCCCAACTTCCGTGCCAATGGCCTATCCTGAAAAGCATTTAGGATCCCAAAGCTGATAAACGAATAATAAAATCTAGCTTCAATGTCCCAAGTTAATTCTAAATTTCGTAGAGAACTTCGGTTTCTGAGTAATGATTGTTGAATCTTGTTTATCACGTCATTTTGAAGATTTAAAAATTATTTTTATTTTTTTTTTGCGAAAGTGAACAACTCAATGAATAAATGATGAATTTTATTTTATAAAGTTATAATTTAATTTTTTATTAATTAACGTAAATTTATTTTTATTGTTTAATATTAATTATTTTGCTCGTTTTCTTTTGAAAAATTAATAGATGTCGTTAATAGGGCCTTAGCTTAGTGACAAAGGAGAGGTTTTGAGATTTTCAAATCTCAAGTTCGAGTCTCATGTGTGAAATTAATTTAACTTTATATTAAATTTATCTAATTATATTTTAATTAATTTATTTATTTGATTATCAATTATATATGAATGCATTTAGTTATAATTGTAATTTAGTATAATTATAATTTTTTTTAAAAAAAAAGAAAAACTAACAGATGCCAACAAAATTTTCTTCCAAACGCATTAATTTATTCATTAAACAAAACGAGGGCAGAAAACCTTTTGATCTTTTTTTATTAAGGGGACATTAAATTCCACAAAAATGATAAACAAAACAACATTATTGCTTCTTTTGACAGTTTGACTAAGAAATTAATGAAATAGTAGTTGATTACCATAGTCATTAAATTGCTAGCCTTAATTGTTTAAGATCACAAGTAAACATAATCAGCATCAGCTTGTCGATGATAGAACTGACAAATTAGAAGAAAAAAGTTAACTTGATTAAGCAAAAAATAAAAATGGGTTTAAAGCATTGAAGAGAAAGTGAAAGGAAAGTTCTAGTGAAATGGACTTCTATTAAGTACATGAACGTTGTTCTTATCCGCAACCAAAGATCTTGACCTGTTAGTCTTCCTTTTTGGCATTGAGTTCTTTGTCTTTGCTTGACTAATCAAACTTTATGTAATGCAATTGCGTCATCTAATTGCTCACTCGTTGAAACTAGCATTCAAAACCACCTGTATTCTTCTGAATTTATTGGGCTTAGCGAAAATATAAAAATAGGAATGCCTAATACGAGTAGATATTATTCTAAAATGGCATGTAATATTGATTTAAATTATTTAGACTACAAAATAAATATTAAATACATATATATATGTAACATAGATATATATATATATATATCCATGTATCGTGGATATGTTTGGACATACAAAGAAAATAAAAAATCTAAACAGCATAGATATTGACAATAATAGGGAACAACATCATTAATCCACTAAAATTTAACACAATTATTTTAATTTCAATCTGAAACTCTTCCTGTATCAACTATTGGAATGTGGGCGAGGTTGAAAATTGGCGTGACTGACGGGGGTTGCCCGATATCTCACGGTTGGTCGCACCGTCTGCAGTGAAACAGAGGCGAAGCACCGAAAGTGCGATCTTTTGATTCATTGCCTACCTAGGAAAACCACAACTATCCTAGCCTTTGTCAGGTGGCTTTCGTGCAGTTAGTTCAGGCCTCACGTGATATTCAGATACCCTTTTCTAATTTTTCAACTCTTTTACCTGGTCATGCCAAAAACCGAACGTGATTTGCAAAACCAAACCCTTTTTTTCCCACTTTCTGTAAGAGAGTGTACCCAATCAATGTTTCATGGATTTCATCACCTTCCTCACGACCAAACCCATGAGTTCCCATTGTCCTGGTTTTTTTAGTTTCTACCATTTCAGAACTCATGATTTTCCCATGCAAAAGCTCAACGAGATGAATCTGTTGAGTTCATTATTAAATCGAATGCGATATGCCCAAACCTTCAAAAAAAAAGAAAAAGCAAAAAAACAGTTGAATTCAGAATTCTTTCATGACATCTGTTCTTTTTTTCTCCTAATTTCCCTTTTCATCTTCTTTTCACGAGACCAATGATTTTGGCCAAATGAGATTCATGAATTGTGATTTTTTTTCTTTTGTGGCCAATGTAAGGCTAAAGGGTGCTATTTTTTTCATCTTTCTTAAATGTACCCAGAGAGAATTTAAAGGAGAAAAAAAAAATCCTAAGACTGAGACACATTGCCAAAATGAAAAGGAAAGTTGCCTCCATGTGATGGGTTAAAAGTTTTACCAAAAAAAGGTGAATTATTCTCTAGTGCATTTGTCCTTGCGTGATTATTTTAATTAACAAATTACCTAATTCGCATATTTAATTGCAAAATCATGACTTGGAGTTTGGAATAAGTATCAGTCTTGGAATTTTTATTTTTTTTAAATATTTATATTTGATTTATAATCGGATATGGATGTATCAAAAATTTTAAAAAGAATATATCTATATCAAACATTACATATTTATATTTAATGTGTACTTGAATCCAAATAATATAAATTATCAATCCCAATAATCCAGATTAAACATGAGATGATCAAGGTGTAGGAGTCACGCATTTCCTAAACAAACTGAGAATTGCATGATAACTACAGGGATTTAAATGAATCTCCAGAGTCAGAAAAACCACCTATTCAGATTCATCCGATGGTCATTGTCAATCAATTGTAGGATGGCTATAATCAATCAGACATGCAGTCTCATGTATACATATACATACATATATATATATATATATATATATATCCATACAGCAAAACTGCAGAAAGAGTTTCACCAAAAATTATATGCATTTGTTAGAATGAAATGAAACCAAATTTGACTTTTTCTAGCATCCTCCTAAGTTCTTGGTCTTCTGAAGTTGAAATATAAGGAGAGGACTAACCTAGTTCTATAGTTGGCCTATAAGTACGAGATCAACCCATATGAGTCATTTAATTAGTTGTTTCTTTTGACAATAATGTTTGGAAAAAAGGTTTTGAAATTAGAACTATAATAATTAATTCAATGTAAACTAGTACTAGCTAGTGTTATCTTGGTCACAAATTCAAAGACTGAAAGCCTAAAAGCAACCCAAAACTTCTTTTTCTATCTCAACATAAATATATAATTATATATAGTTTAATCTTTTGTATTTTTGGAATTCAACGCAAAGGTATGACTATCAAATAAGTTGGGATTAATCCCATTATTTGCCATCCCAAAACCAAAAGTAGAAATGAGAAGAAAATTCTTCGCACCTTTTGGTACTGAAGGCTATAATTGTTTGGTTTTTTTTTTTTAACCGTAATCAATGTGCGGTATTTTAAATTTTAAAAAATTAAATTAAAATTGAATTGAATAATATTTATAGTTGAATTAAATTAAATTTTATCAGTTTGATTTGTTAATTTTTTAAATTAAAAATATTTTTGTAATAATTTAAAATAATTTTTTGATTAAAAAATAAAATATTTATTTTATATTACAAAAAATAATTAAAAAAATTAAATTTGATTTGATTTAAATAAGTATAATTTTTAATTTATAAATCGAAAACAAATAGAAAACTAAGATTCAAATGGGTTTTATTGATTCTGCTGAGTCCTAAGTCTGAGTAGTGTTGAAGAAAAAAATGATTCCATACATACGAATTAGAAGAGTAATTGTTTTCTAAAAATATATTTGCATAATAACATAAAAAAAAAAACAATAGTTTTAACGACCAATTAAAAAGTACGATCTAATAATTTAACTTAAAATCTTTATATTAAAAAGTACGATCTCATATCATCAATTTAAAACGCTATTATTAACACTTAATTATCCAATTAAATTATGATTTTTCGAAAATTGTTAAGCAAAAACAAATTAAACCAAATTTAAGTTGGTGTATAATGCAAAAAGTCGGATAAATATCTATTGCAAAAGGTCTAGATTCTAAAAGCTAATGTCAAAATCCCGGATCTCAAGCTAATCCGAATGGGCCATATCTAGAGTTTCATCATGCTTCATTGTAAGCGTATAAGAAATACACTTTTTATATTTTCTTAATACTCATTTAATTTAAAATATTATTTTAATAATGAAGAAAGTTTTACAGGGGACCCACTTATGCTTTTTTTTTTTTTCACGTGGAAGATAGACGTCCGACAACGGCTGGTGCCACCCTGGGACCCGTTCGAGCCCGTCCGTTTCCCTCTCGTGTCTGCAGTCTGCACACCACCTAACCTAACCCACCCCCCACCCCCCAATTCTTCCCCCACGCGTGGGTCTACTGACCACTTCGGTCAGGTTCGCTCTATATATTCAATAATCATTATATATATAATCTCTTTAATATATATTTGAAGTCAGAGTAACTTTTTTAATTATATATTATTAATAAATTAAATAATATTATTTATTAAAAATAAATAAAAATATTATTATTTTTAATAATATGATATTATTTAATTTATTGTTTATGTATAAATTTATATGTAGTTTATATTGATATAAATTCTTCCCATATTTTTCTTAATGCAAAGGCATTGGCTATCGAAGACTTCAGCTATAAATATAGCCCCTACGGATTGATTCAAGTCATTCAGTTTCCAAAGCTCCGTACCAAAACTTATTTTTAAGACCCACAAAAAATACTACAACCAAGCTTCCAACTCTGGTTTTCTTCAATTTTCTTTCTCCTTTTAATAACCTCTGAAAGCGACCTTAAACCTTCTCCTTTCATTTCCCTTCATTGTCTTGTTAATTAAACATGGATTCCTTTGAATTTGATTACGTTAAGGCAGAGAAAGAAGATGCTTTATGGAGATACAACATGGAGAGGAAGTTGAGGATCGGTCTTCGTTTAATTGGGTTTTTTTTGGGTTTGTTTCTGCTGTCATGGTCTTGGTTCCCTACTTTGATTCCTGAAACCGTCCAGGTTGCTGGAAATTTTCGTCGCCGTTTCATCTCTGCTTTTAACAATCCTCTCTTCACTTTCGTCGTTGTGAACATCATCATCGTTGCTGTTTATGTTTCGTCTGGCCAAAGACAGACCCAGAAACAAACCACTGGCCATGATATCTACCATGAGTACGTTAGCTCTCGCAGGAGTATACCCACTTCCACCTTCTCCACCGTCGTTACCGCCACGGAGGAGACCATGGTGGACAAACAAATCGTCCTGGTTGAAAATGCGAGTGTTTTTTCTCCAGTAAAGGAGCAATGTACGATAGTCGATACAGTTACAGAGACAAAACGTACCCTTTCACCGGTTAAACAACAACCAACGACGATCCATACAGTGCCAAAAACAAAGCCTGCTGCCGTTCCTTCAACTGATCATCAACTCAAGCAAAAGGAGTACCGAAGTACTGGATCAATGGTTTCAGAATCTCGAAACCAACAACGACCTCCACGGGAGTTTCGGGGATCAGATACGGCTATGATCAGCAGAGAGCTGGTGATTTCAGGCAGGACAGAGCCGCCGAGGAAATCAATGGATGAGATGAGCAGTGAAGAGTTTCAGCTGATAATAGATAGTTTCATTGCTGAAAAGAAGAAAACTCTGATGCAAGAAAACACAGCGCATTACACTAGGACGAAAGAAAATTGCATGCCTATCGTGGTTAAGAATTAGGAGATTAGAGAAAAAAATCAATCTCGATTTTCGAATCATTAGGTTTCCAGGATCGTATTTTAATTATGTTTGGTATGTACAGTGATAATATTTCCCAGGTTTTCTGGGAGTAAGATTAACAAAATTAAGCTTTATGGGATCTCATGTTCTTTTCATTGCCTTTTTTCCTTGATCTTTGAAGTGGGTTTTTGGTAACATTTGTTCATATTTCTGCTGTGCTGATTTTAGTTGACTCTGTATAATGTGCAATTGTGGTTTATGAAAGGATATTCTGATTAAGTAAAAGTTGATTAAGCCTAAAAATATGAGCTAGCAGCCATGGAATTCAGGGGCAAAAATACTCATACTGTCCTGCTCTGAGTTGGGTTTTGGGTCCAGATTTTGGAATATTTGAGTTCACTCCTTTCAGAAACCAAGGAAACTGCGATTATTCCATTTGCTGTTGTGTTTTTTCCTCTGACATGAGACTTCATTTCAACTTTCCTCCAAATGTGCTTTCACATTCAGTTACTTCTTCCAAGAGGGGAAATCCTTGTGTTTCATTGTGTTTTTTAGATCCAAATACTTTATATATACATGCAAGTTTGGTTTTGAATTTTATTTCGATTTCCTATTGCTTTTTCATTCTTCATGATTATAGCATAGATTTGCATTCCAATGTCAGTCAATTACATCATCTTCTTGGAGTCCACCAACTTCCCAATTTTGATTCTTCTTCTAACTCGTGCTTGACTGTTTCCTTTCTATGGTACTAATCAATACCCAAATAATCCAAAAGGTGTAATGATGAAAGGCAAATAGTGTAAAATGCTATGAAAATACACCATAACCACAAAAAAGGGTGGCCATTTGCTTCATGAATAACCACTCATTAAAATTACAACGTGATTCTGACCATTATAGCTTTTCCTTTTTAAACATAAGTCTATTTAAAAGCACCTTTTAAAAAAAACTCACTGTTTAAAAAATAAAAATTACATATATTTAAATTTTAATATTTATATAAATTGATCGAATTAAATTTAAAATTTTATTTAAAAGCACTCTAATCACGCATAATGGAGTAATGATTTAGAATGTTTGATGAATTATTACCAAAAAGCCTCAAATCTTCCACGGGGAATAACATTTACTCTTACTTTAGGCACGCCCTGTAGTCCAGAGACTAAGCTAGCAGCTTTGTCTTGATCTCCGTCTTTATTGTGTTTATCATCATTACCAACACGAACTAGTCGGGACATCGAGGAAAGTTTAGATAATCTTAGAGCCAAAAAAAAAAAGGACATTGTTCTGCAATTCCAGACAAAGTTCCCACCACCCAGCTTTTTATTCCTAATTCACTGCATTGTCCCTTAAAAAGTGACATGTCAGAAATCTTCTTCTAGTAATTCCCTTGTCCTGATTTTTTTTTTTCTTTTGTTTAAGACAAAAACATCAAAAAACTTGCTTGCCCATGATTAGAACTCAGTACCAATTGAGTTGAAATTTCTGAAACCAGTCCAGCACAATAATTCAGGCCTACAGCTAATGTTTCATAAAAACGTGGTTTTTATTGGCTCTTCAATGCTTGACAAAGGGACCCATTGGGATCAAAAAGAAGCGTCGAGGCTGAGGCAATAGTGGTTTTGGCGGTGGTTGCAAGGGAACATTGGCTTTGGTCTTTCGAGTGGAGTTGAGGACCTTGCGGCGCTGTGGCGTACTTCTATTTTGTAAATATAGCTTAGGCTTCTATTTTCAGATTGAAAAAAAAAAAAAATTAAATTTATTCAAAAATTAAATCAACTTTTAATTTCAACATTGAAAGTCTAACTTAAGTTAGATCTTTTTCAATTGTATAAAACATAATTTATTTTGTATAATAAAAATAAATTATATATGTTTAATAAACACACACATATATATATATATATATCCAAACGCACATTTAAAAATAAATAAGTTTCAACGTTTACATGGAATTACCTTTGACATTAATTTATAATATAGTATTTACTTATAGAGATCATTGCACTTACAATTATTTTTTTATAATCTTATAATTATTCAAACATAATGCATAATTATTTAAGAGTTAATTACTTTAAATCATAAAATTTACTTAGTATTTTTTTGAATTTCGTATAAATGATTGTTTAATTATATTATAATAATTATAACATCAATATATCTTGCATTGACTGGTAAGAATTAGGCAACAGTTTGCCTGACCAAAGCTTTAATCTCCGATTTATGTCATGACTATATATAAATATATTTATAATTAACTATCTCACTATCCATTTTTCTTCTTGGAAAGAGACCAACTTCTTATTTAACATTTTAAGTACTATTTAATTAAAGCCCTAAATATTTACTTTTGTTCATGCTGCCGGTACTGGCATATTATTCTATATTGCTAAGACGTGTCAGCTGCACAGGACAACCACTCCTTAATCTTGAAAAGAGTGCCCATTTCTCAATACTTGAATCCGAGTCAATCACCTTCCACCTGAAAAAAAAAAAATCAATTAAACTAAATGTTCTTCTGATACTTCAATGAAATTTCTTCAAGTTTAAATAGTTGTTGACTTGAGGGTCATTTAATTAATTCTTCAAATGTTGAACAATATATTTTAATTTCAAGATAATAATCCCATGAATTAGAAATAATATATAAGGTAATGGAAAAAAACTTGCTTGTAAGTGGTTAGCAGTCGGTGGAGAAAGACGAGCATCATAGCTTTAGCCATGTTCATTCCCAAGCAAGTCCTTGCTCCCATTCCGAAAGCTAGGAAGCTGTAAGGCTTAAAAGATTCATCCTGCATGCGATGGAAGAGATAAATCATCCACAACTTTATATACTTCATTTCCATATTTTTCTTGTTGAGAGACTTGATCAGTTTGGTCTTTAAAACCAGGAACTGGAAGAGACTTACATCAAACCTTGAAGGATTGAAATTGTTGGGTTCAGTATAGACCATTGGATCAAGGTGTATTGATCTAGCATCAATGTTCACATTCCACCCTTTCTTTATCTTGTATCCTATTAAGAATACATAAAAAAAACAGAACAAATGAATAAAGAGATCTAATTGACAGAGGAAGCATTGTAAAAATCAATTAATGAGGTTTTGGGCCGATACAATAAATAAGAACTGTTCATTTAAACCTTCAATCTCACACTCTTGAAGTACAAGTCTTGGAAACCATGGTACAACAGATGCCATTCTCAGTGATTCTTTAACCACCTGTTCATGACCTTTAGTTTATTAGTATGTCAATGTAATTGCTTTACATTCGAGTTGAAGTTGAGAAAATTTAAACAATCTCTTCAATTTTTTTTAATGCACTATTTCAATTTTGTTTACCTTTGAAGCATAGGGCATTTCGTTAAGATCATCCAGAGTAAGAAATAAATTTTTCGAAGTTTTTTCTGCAAGGTGAAGTTGCTCGGCCTGCTCTAGACATTAAAAAACAAGCCCCAGAAGTAAAGTAAATTATTGAGAATCTAAGTGAAATCGTCAAGTACCAGAGATCTGGTTTTCCACTTGCCTTAACTGCTTCAAGGACCTCTTCATTTTCCCCCAGATACTTGACCATCCACGTGATTGCACTTGCTGTTGTATCTTGACCTGAATTTGAAAACAAATGCTAATTGGTTTTTTAATATATATTATGACAAAAGATCATGAATGAACATTGTAATCAAAGCAAAATTGGTGATCACCTGCAATAATCATGGTTAATATATTATCTTGAATCTCTGCATCAGTTAGTTTGTGAATTCCATCCGAACAAGAATTATCATCCTCTGCTAAAAGACGCCGCAGAAAGTCTTCAAAATTAGGATCTAAACCTCTTCTTCTTCTACTAATGATCTTCTCCAATGTGTTCATGATTCTTTTTCTGGCCTGGTTAGTAATTGAAATTTGAAAGGTTAAGTGCTAAATTGTGATGTGGGTTTAAAGGGTCTATAGCTCCCAGACAATGGGTTTTTGGGCTACGATGTGCGCCCAACGTCACTTTGGGAAAACCCTTGTGCAAAGTGATTCCGACAAGCTGAAGTCGATTATTTAATTACCTGAAGGGCCTTGTAGAATTCTGTCCAGGGAAACAACAAAGGGAATGCAAGCATCGCTTCACAAACTTGGCTTACATCCTGTTGCAGTAACTCTAGTTCTACTCCACTCTCCAAACTTAGCAACATTTTGCACATTGCTTTGAAGGTTATCTGCATCGCATTCAGTTCCCAAATCTATTAAATAAAAACCATCATAGTTTTCTGATGCTTTATTGCTCTGACTCTTTATTTTATTTTGAAATATCCATGTTCATTACTTATCCAATAAGCACAATATCCATATCAGATGGTTTCACCGGGCAAATCATATTTGATTGTCAGGATCAGTTCTATTCGCAAATCATATTTGAATGAGAACCCAAATTCAATCAAATCTATTGGACCACCTTGGGCTAAATGTGCAACCCATCATGGCAAATCATGCATATATCTGAATGTTGTGAAAAAGAATTTTCATCAACAAACCTTTAGACCTTCATTAAGTACAATGACAGTGCCACCATTTTCCCAGCCTCCAAGAGCATCAACAATGAGTTCATCGAACTGTTTAACTAACAGCGACAAGGAATTTGAAGAGAACAAATTGACTAGGCGTGCACGGAGCAGTTTATGGTGGTGGGGAGAAGCACAGAGCAAGCTTTGATTCCCCACTAGCTTCGCAATTGACTTTATGTACCTCTTGGTGAATCTCCCCAGGTCATTGTTTAGGATTGCTTTAGCTGATTCGGTGCTCGACACAAATACATGCGTCTCTCCGAATATGTTGGTTTTGAAGCAATTCCCATATCTGTGTCAAATGGAACTCTTTAACAAAATTTTAATAACGACCCATCAAAACAACACATTCATTCCCAAATTCTAATTAGCTTGCAGACTTGAACAAATTATATTCTTTAACAACTCGATCGGATGCTTCAAAGATATGAAGTATTTGTTTTAGTTAAATAAAAAAACGTTCCTAGATTGAAACTTATTCTCCAAAAAAGAAGACTTTTTCATGAAAGCTGTGTTTTGAAAACAGAGAACAAGAATCTAAGTTTTGTTAATTTCTTCAGCGTTTTTAATTGACTGAAAGAGTGGAGATTTAGACTACACACCTGAGACTGCGTACTCGGACAAAGTCATAGAAGCCTTTGTCACTGTTGATGGCAGCCATAAACTGGATAGTTTCCCCAATAAATGGCAATCCTAGACTACCTGGAGGAATATTGTCAGTCCTGGAATGTTCCGGATTAAGCTGCTGAAGCATCTTCCACGACTGACTCGCAAGAAAAACCATGGCACCAACACCCAAAACTGCATAAAAACAAAGGCCATAAGGACCTACAACATCTAGCAAAAGCTGAAACATTTTTTTCTTATTCTACCGTCCTTGGTAGGCGAAAATAATGAAGGATTTTCATCAATGTTATGTTTATTTGAAACCTTGAATTTTCATATTGATCATTGAATGGTTGAAAAGACGTGTACGGTTCTAAAATTGTGTGTTGGTGTATTGGCCTACAAGGATTTGCCTCCGGTGCTTGAAATCATTTCCCCTTTCAACGCCGAGCGTGCCTAGGACATCATGATTCATGATGGGATCTTGAAACTATGACAGAAAACTACAACTGTTACAATGGTTGGTTTCTATTGTTATGAAACTTAGTTTGCAATACTCTATTAAGGTTGGAATGTATGCTTGATTGTTGCAAAAAATATGCTATCAAACATTTAATTCCTTATTTTTGCAATAACTTTTCTTTCATTAGATCGATGATCCGTGTTAATTTCATAAGATTTTTTATAAGACAACAGTAGAATATCTGACTCCGTGTTATTGCTTATAATAAGGTAGAACAAAGAGAATTAATCTTCTAATAAACTGGATGACACAATAGCCAAAGAAAGTTTTAGATTCAACTCTTCCTTTAGATTCTCTTTGACTTCAGATAGTGCTTATACTGCCTTCAAAACTTTTGAAGAGACTTTCTTGAGGTTCCTGAAATTGCAGCACTGTCTGCCGACAAGTTTTTTTCAACTGCTTGCTTTCAAATATTTCACATGCCGTGAATGTGATTAGTCCCTGATTTCATGTTAATTAATCAAATAAAATTATGGACTAATTTAATTTAATTTCAATTTCATGAAATTTTATTGTATTTCTCCAGGGAGTATCAAATACATCCCCATTAATATACGCTCAAGCTTTAAATTGCAGACTTTTCCTTAAGCTGCATGTGCTCCCAATTTGATTTGATTACTTAGCCCTTTTTAATAAGGGTCATCACCAAATTGATGTACTTGGTTCTAGACTTTGACAAGTGAGTCCCAACAATGTCGGCAAACCTACTGAATAAATCATCCATTACATCTTGTTGAATTCCAAAGTGAGATTCCAGCATCGACTCCACTACGGCTCTGATGGTTTTTGCCACTCGTTGTCCGATCAATAGTTTCCCTTGTGGAGTATGGATGTCACTAACAGCACCTCCATCCCAATCAATTTCAAAAGCTTCGAGTCGATCAATGCCGAAAGACCCTTCTTTTTGTATTTCCACCTTTATTTCCTCAGCGCATGGAGCATAGTAAGGGGCGTTGAAAGAATCAACTTTTTCCTCTTCAATTCGACCCTGGATTTAAAAGAAAAGAAAAATCAGTAGTTAGTCATACATAGTCAACCTACAAAGCTCATATTCCATACTTTCATTCTTTGCTGATCATTTATACCATTCAAGCATTGATTCTTGTCCAATTCTTCACGTAATTCTTTCCTTTAGTTTAAAAATAATAATAATAATAACATGAAAATTTTCCACACGCTTGAAATCTCACATCAGATCTTAGGTTAATTAAGAGTGCAAGAAGAAGGTTTTTTTTCTTTTTTTTTTGGCGATATGATAAAAATATTTTAACACCCTCAATCTCATTTTGTGAATTTATGAAGATGCATTATTGTATATATACAAAAACTTGAATGCATACTTGGGAGTACCTTCTGTAAGATAAAATCGCAAAATCTCTGGGCAAAAACGAATAATTAAATTTGTCTGGTTTGCCGATTGAAATCCAATAGCATGCATGCAAAATTAAAGTTTAAAAGGAAAGCCTATATATATATATAGACACAGGTATATATACCTCTCTAACCAGGCTCATGATTGCTTGAGCTAACAGCTCCCAATGGTAGCAGCTATCTTCAGTTGTGGGATCAGCGGATATCCTGCCCATGAAAGAAAGGACCATTCGGCCACCGGGAACCAATTCCGGGGAACGTGACTTTATGAACATGGAAAAATCATTCTGGAATTGCAATGCGTAAGCATCCAGCACACTCTGGGGGCTGCTCTTTGAAATATAGATCTTTCCCTTATTCGAATGTCTGACAGCATTGCTTTTGAGGCCCGGTGGAACCTGTAAAATTTCCGCATTCCTTCTTTAGAGGCACGCCCAAGCACCATCAAATTCAGCTCTATATATTCTTTACAATTTTACATTACAGCAAACATATAATCAACAAGAATTTTTAGAAAAAAAGTATTTTTTTCAATGTGGTTACAAGTTTTTAGTGCAATTCCATCAAGTACAAATCCTTGATTTCATTGCTATTATATATCCTAAAATAATTGTTAAAAAATAGTTTGAAGGTAAAAGCTTTGCTTTTTATTCGGATTATACAAAAAAGATCGCTAAATTTTTAAACTTAATTATTCGGATTACATAATTACTTTAATTATTAACTATTGAGTCAATTCTTGAGTGGAATTTGACATGTACATAAAATTATGATAGTGACCTTTGATCCATATTTAATAAAATTTTAGGTAACGACATAATTACACTTTGATCAAGCTTGGAATTGGCAGACACGATGATATATTAAAGGAGGAAATTAGTATTAATGCATGCGACTGTAGGACCTTAATTTTCATAGGGTGAGTAAAGCTGAAATTATGCCTACTTACTGTAGGATGTTGCAAAGTTGGCAATAATTATTGAACTTATGCCCACAAAGACTAATACCACCACTTATACCATTCTAAATTGTTATGCAATGTATAGATATTTTCTTTTTAAGAGTTTCAAGCCCATGAACAGTGGGCTATACATTGCATAACAATAAAAACCCATGAACAGTCGTTTCTATGCAAGAATTTTCACATATATTAATTATAGTTACAAATTATTAATCCATAATATATAATTTAAAAAAATAATTATCTTATATATTAATTAAAAAATATAAAAATTTCATTGACGATATTAATAAGATGATAAATATTTTTTAAAATATATTTAAAAATTTTAAAAATAAATAAATAAAATAGGTGTCACTTCCACCGGTGGAGTAGAGGAGTTTTTATTGGATAATTATCCAATTTATAATCACTTTAAATACTTTGAAAGGACATATTTGACTTTATCATAAAAACAATTACTATTTAATATTAATTAATTTTTCATTGAAAAGTCTAATTTAATTATAGTAATTAATTTCTAATAAAAAAAGTCAGATTTATGGATTTGACTTTTTTTAGAAATACGACATTGTTTAATTAAAAAAATTAATTACTATTAAATTACTATAAGTAAATTTGAATTTGTTAATAAAAATTAATTATTATTAAATAGTAAATAAATTTAATAGTAATTAATTTTTTTATAAAAAATTATATTTATCCTTTTGAAGTATT
The DNA here is from genome assembly GCA_038382065.1 of Adansonia grandidieri. NCBI lineage: Eukaryota > Viridiplantae > Streptophyta > Magnoliopsida > Malvales > Malvaceae > Adansonia > Adansonia grandidieri. The sequence continues at coordinate 381,148 of JBBYHK010000017.1, read as the reverse complement.
TAAAGTAATTTTAATTTTTTTATTTTATAATAAAAATAAAAAAGAAATTGCTGCTTAAAAACGACTCAAAATAAAATAAGTTTTCATCATTTAACAAAAACATTATTGCATAGAATATCGTTTTTGTTATGGCTTTTTAATGACTTACTATTATACTCTGTTGAGATCCTAAATACAAGGAAGATTAAAACAAAAGATTTATGTATCAAACTATAATTAAATAATTAATATATAATAATATTTCGACGTGCATGAGATTATAAGTCTATAAATAATTTGCAAGTTTCTTTTTCCATTATTTTTATGATTATAAATCGATCACAGTGCTAACCTGTGAGAGCCAGTGAAGACTGGAAGAAGAGTGCACCAAGTGCAGGCTATTGTTGGGGAACAATCTGCCATAGAAAGAGCCAGGAACACCAGATATGAAGCAGGACTCGATTCCGATGCCTTTCTCTTCTTTGAGTCTGTCGTAGAATGCGGGTAATGACATGAAAATGTCATTGAAATCGTTCCTATAAAGATCATTCAAGTACACCCTAAACTCCGGTATTGGTCGGCAACCGAGCTGACGATTTGTGGCTTGTACCATGTCCATGATCTCGGAGATTACCGATAAGGTGTTTGGTCCTGATGAGCAACCTAAGTCTGCAATACCCATGCTTTCTATCACAGTAACGTTGCATAAGATTTCTCGTACTGCTTCTTCGATGATTGGTTTTCCGACAGATATGATTTTGCTCTACAAATTCGAAACAAACAAAAAAAGGGGGCAAAGACAAAGATTTGAGAGGCAAACCTTTACACGATGTTTCAAAGCTGTAAAGAAAAGAAAAGGAAAAAAAAAAAAAAAAAACCTGAACCGTCGAGTTCTTTGCATAACTAGTCTCGCCATTTCCTTTGTTCATGTGAAGTACTTGCATTGCTTCCATCTTTGCAATTTGCCTTATAATTTCTCTGTTTTATTTTTAGGGCAGAATAAAGGGCGTTTGGGGTATTGGTGCCCTATATATAGCGTCGACTGAACTTAGTTCGAGGCAAAAAAGCTATGGATGTGGTTGGTCCATTTATTACAAAATCAAGATTTTTTAGTATTTTCTGGATTTACTAAATATACTAGTGATTAAAGAAAAAATTAATTATTTTATAAATAAAAAGAAATCCCTGCGAGAGGATGCATAAGAGAAATATATATATATATATATATATTAAATTCTTTATCTTCTTTTTTTTGGATAAGTAAATTCTTTATCTTTCGTGCATATGAATTTTTTTTTTTCATTTTGGTTTTTGGATTATTCGTTAATTAATTGGGGTTTGGCCTGACATAAAGGAATGTGAAGAAAATAAGATAAATATATTATCATATATTTTATTTTGACATTTATTTGAACACTTAAAAAAAAGAATATAAGATAAAAAAATATGATTAATCATCCATTTATCCGCTTAAACAATCGGATTAATTAATAATCTTGCTAAATATATAAATATACTACAATTAATTATTTTACATATGTTGTGTACATAAGATAGAGATCAGAGATCAATTAAGATAAATAATTGTTAATATAATATATTATAATTCTATATTCTATCTTACACACACACACATATATATATATATATGTATACATATGTAGTGTATGCAAGAAGAAAAATGAAATATCCTATGCAGATTTGGTGAAAATATGATATTAATTTGCCCACTAAAAATGAAAATCTGATACTGTTTTAGTTTTATTTTGTCAATTCAAATTTCAAAACAATCCCCTCTTATATTTACTATTTTAGCTAAGGTTTTCAAGTTCAAGCAAATCCAAATCCTTCTCAAGCGTGTGTGAAAACTGCACATTGCAGGACCAGCTAACTGCGCCGGACTCGTCCGAGTCCTCTCATTTTATTACGTATTCAGACAATGCACGTGCAAAACGTGTAGAAGGAGAAAATAATTTTAATCCGGTTCAAAATGCCACGTGAAAAATTGAGAATCTTCAAGTGACAAATCATTTATGTCACGTGAAATATTGATGATGCATTAAGTCAATGATTCCAAGAATTTTTAAGGAATTGCTCTTTTTGATGTTCACCCAAAAGAAAAGAAAAATCAATTTAGTTTGTTCAAAATTACATTGGGAATTGTAAAACTTTCAATGTTGCATAATACATACATTTAATTGTTTTTTTCGGCTCATGTTGAAGACCGGAGAGTATTAATGATTTCTCCATCATTCTTTAATAGTGGGGTTCGAATGGAATCGATCAACCAAACATGGAGGTTGGAACATCATCACGCTTGTCAAGAAGCATATGCTAGAAAATTTTGCCAAAACTTTTATTTCCCTTAGTCGAAAGCATTTATTACTTGCTTTGCATGTGATTGTTGGATGGTTGGGCAAAAAAAAGTACCTTTCCCTTAGTTCGTTGAAGATAGTGTCACATTAAGCCACTTAAAAAAGTAAGCATGTAAAGCCTCTCCTTTTAAAGTGTTTAATATAAAAAAATATTATTATTTTTTTAATTTATCATTATAATGTTATTATATTTTTACCAAAAAAATAAGTATAATGTATTAATTTCACATTAAATAAAAGAAAAATCTTTTGGCATATAAGTGATGCATATCTCATCAGACATATTTTTTAAAGAAAAGGTAATGATCACGTAATAAGTGATATCAGAATCAACTTTTGACTATCCGATTTAACACTATTCAATTTCACGTCAAGCGCCATAATAGGAAGGGCAACTAGGTTGAACCAATTTTGACTTTATGCTAAACATCTTAGGGGCAAGTTAAAATAAGCAAAAATGGTGGAGAAGTGAATCTTACATGGCCAAACATCTTAAAGGCAGGGTGGGGTAGGTAAAAATGGTGAAGAAGTGAATCTTAAGGGCAAGGTGAGCAGACAAAAATGGTGGAGAAGTGAAACTTAGAGGCAAGATAAGGTAGGCGAAAATGATAGAAAAGCGAATCTTAGAGGCAAGGTGGAGTAATCAAAAATAGTGGAGAAGCCAGATTATGATAAGAGCATCATAGGACTAAGTAGGGAGGAAGAGGGCAAGATTAAGTGGGGAATATAATGCTAGGCAAGGTGCATAGATTGATAGACATAGTGCATAAATTAATAGAGAGGTTGTATTAATCTTACGTCAGATAAGAAAGGAAAGATTTTTCAACATATAATTATGTGCATTGTACATTTCATTAAAAATGTCTTTTAGGTACCAAAGGTGCATAGATTAATAGATATGGTACATTAATCTCACATTAAATAAGAAATGAAGGTTTTTGGATATATAAGTGGGTACGCTACACATTTTATCAAATATGTCTTTTGAGAAGAGGTAATGACCTTATGAAACTAACATTTGCATCTCACGTTAAATAAGAAAGAAAAGGTCTTTGGGCATATAAGTGAATGCGCTACACATTCCATCAAATATGTCCTTTGGAAAGAGGTAATGGCCTTGTGACACTAGCATTTGCATCACCTCTTGTGACATTAGCATTTGCACTAATGTTGTCCAAACCAATTGGCAGCTGATTTTTCTTCAACATATTTAATAAATTTAAAGTTTGAATATCAACTTTTGTAATTCTTTATTTTATATCTAAGCTAAAGCTTTCTTTGATAAAAAAAAAAAAAAAAAACTCTTGCCTCTTAACATTTTGCTTAATTTTCAAAACCATTTTCTAACGAGCAAATGACAATCTTTTTGGCTTAGCATTCAAAGTTCCAACTTCACATTGATGCTTTAATGCGATTAACGAAAAAAATAATTAAAACACACGATGATGAGACTTATATAACTATATATATTCTTTTAAATATGATTATCACGTGTAACAATAATATAAATACGAGACGAATAAAAAAATTATCACATTTACTTGCATCTTAACCATTAAAATTAAAAAGAATAAGAATATGTGTAACTTTATAGTTTTTGGCATGTTTTGTGTTTTATGCAATTGTTTGCTATCAATAATTCTCATCAATTAGAACCGTTAATTCTAATATTGTGGCATATATAGCTAGCATATACCCGTAGGAAATAGGAATGATCTTAATTTAGGAAAATATTTTTGCTTAAGTTGAAGACAATATTCCAAATTGGATTTAATTTTACCTTTCTCATCCAATAATATATATATATATATATATCTTAGTTCTCTTTCAATATTATCTAAATACTAATTCATATCAGATAATATGTAGTTACGATTATTACTGCGATTGATAAAATTATTTTCGGAAAATTTTTTTGGGCTGTTGGTAAAGAAAAACAACTTTGTTCAATTGAAAAAACAAATATTTTTTAATTTTTTCAATTTAAAAATTCAAGGTATATGTGGGAAATTATCTTGGAGATCTTTCTTAGCCAATTATCTTTAAGGACCATTTTCTTTCAAAAATCTTGCTCCACTTTCTACTTCACCCAAACCAATTAATCAAGAAATCTCCAAATCTTTCTCAACAAAGCCCTCTACTCCTTATCGCAATACAAAAAGGAGATCATTACAGGGAAAGTTTTTTTTTTTTTTTTTTTTCTGGGTTTTGTTTAATTTGCTTCATCTTCCATATCTTTTTTCTTCTTTGTTTCTATATTTCTTCCTTGGCAACCGGAACTTCCTTGATCGTCGAAACGAAGGGAAACAAGCATCTTCCTTAATTGGAACTTCAGAGAGATGGTGGCAGTCACTCTCAAATTGACAAAAACGATAAGCTTGACAAAACTATTAGAGAAGCTTTGAAATATTGCCGATGGCATTACGTAATTTAAGTGATGATCAAGTTGTTACTGCTGACCTTTTTGCGCAAGTGTTGAAGATGAAAGGGTTTGATAAGGCATCTCTGTCCTCCATCTTCCATTATTTAGTAGAAGAATATGAGAGGAA
>JBBYHK010000017.1:325973-341720 GCA_038382065.1 Adansonia grandidieri | reverse complement strand
ATCGCGATATATGAAAGAAAAAAAAACAAAAATTGAAAAAAAAATAAATCCATGGTGGGAAATCGCCATGTGATATGACGATTTCTCAATTGTTTCTACTCCGACCGCCGGAGTTGCACTAGAATTACAACTCGAATTCAATTTAATTGAGAAATCGCCATTTCAGATGGCGATTTCTCAATTAAATTGAAAAATTAACCTATTTCGGTAAATAATATGATTTTGGCTTATTTTCATAAATAAAAAAAATTTATATTATTTATATAAAAAAGCCCTCTAATTTAACCTTTTTTTTTTTTTTTGAAGTTTCCTTTTGTTTCTGAGAAATTTGAAATGAATTCGGACGTCAGTGAGCAACGGTATCGCGAGGAATTTCGAAGTTCAGTGCTTTTTGAATAAAGAAGAATCGCTGAGAAAATTTTTTGAAACAAGTGAACTTAAATATCTATCGGTCTTTAGTGCTTTCGCCTTTTCTTTAAATTCGTTTAATAATTAACTGAAAATAATAAGGAAAGTAATTGTTAGGAAAAAAACAGCGTCAAACCGAAATATATACTTTTTTCCTTATTCAGCACAGTTTCGTTTATGATAGAATCCCTTAATTCAGTTATTATTATAGTTTTTTTTCCCCCTAGTTCAGAGGTTTTTCAAAATTCTGGTTAAAGACGGAAATGGCAACTCCAGTTGATCCTCCACATGGGATTCATTACCAGAAGAAACATTACTACTCCATGTGGCAAACCTTGATCGAAATCGACACCAACTATGTGCCGATCAAGCCCACTGGGAGAGGTGCATATGGTGTAGTTTGCTCTTCCGTGAACCGTGAAACCAATGAGAAACTCGCCATTAAAACGATAAACAATATTGCCTTGGAGAATCGCGTCGATGCACTGAGAATATTGCGTGAATTGAAGCTCCTCAGACATCTTAGACATGAAAATGTTATTGCTTTGAAAGATGTGATGGTGCCGATTCATAGGAGAAGCTTCAAGGATGTTTATCTAGTTTATGAACTTAAGGATAGAGATTTGCATCAAATTATCAAGTCTTCTCAAGCGCTTTCAAATGATCACTGCCAGTATTTCCTCTTCCAGGATCTCCCGATCCTTCTGCATAGTCATCATGTGCAGGATTAGTATTATATTTGGTCGTTAAGATTCATTCTTCTTCTTGCAGTTGCTTCGAGGCCTGAAGTATCTTCACTCAGCAAATATTCTCTACCGTGACCTGAAGCCTGGAAACCTTCTTATTAAGGCAAATTGTGACCTTAAAATTTGTGACTTTGGACTAGCACGCAATAGCAATGCTAAGGGACAATTCATGATAGTATGTTTTCACTTGCTGGTACAGGGCCCCTGGCCTTCTCCTCTGCTGCGACAACTATGGAACACCCCTTGATGTGTGGTCTGTTGGATGCATCTGTGCGGAGCTTCTTGCCGAAAACCAATTTTCCCTGGTACAGAGTGTCTCAACCAACTTAAGCTGATCATTGAAATCCCTGGCAGCCAGAAGGACGAGGGCCTTGAATTTGTGGATAACCACAAGGCAGAGAAATATATCAAATCACTTCCATACACCCTTGGAACTCCCTTTTCCCGTCTTTATCCAAAAGCCCATTCTTTGGCAATTGATTTAATGCAAAAGATGCTTGTTTTTGACCCTTCAAAAAGGATTCATGAAACTGAAGCCCTCCAGCACCCTTACATTGCACCCTTGTATGATCTCCCAGCTGCCAATTGATCTTGACATAGATGAGGATCTAGTGGGAAGAGAGTATCAGGGAGATGATGTGGAAGTGCTTCATTAACATCCGGACGCTGCAACAGCCGACGATGAGGTGTGCTTCTAATCTTTTTCCACTACTTGTTGCAGTCAAACCCACAAGGTTCTTTTACTACTGACGAGCAGTGTTTTTTTGTTGGTGGTATTAGATGCCATATTTATGTCTTTGTGACTCCTTCGTGGATTTAATAGTTTGAGAAACATATGTGATGTGTATCAGTTGTCTGCAGTGATGCATGATGTAACTAAATTTTGTATCATTAATTGTTTACGAGGTTGTGCTCCTCCATAATGTTTATGCCTTCTAATTTTAAACTTAATATAATATATAAGGTTGCTGTTGTATGTTTCTAGCTCTTAGAACCTTTTTTTTTTTTCGTATGAACCAATCGGAGGGGTTTGGGCAACTTGATGGACTGTCATTTTTTTTTTTTACAGTAGTAAGTACTTCGGAACATTAGATTTGACAGTCCAATTTATCTTTTTTACCCCTATTGTTGTTCTATTTATGATTTTACATTTTTAATTCGCTAGCTCTCTCCACTTTGAAAATAATTGAGGGTCTTCGAACCCAAGCAACCATGACAACAGGACAATCTGATATTTGGGCTGGGCCTGGAATTCAGTGTTATTGAGGTCTGGTCATCTTTGGTCATAATGGTATTTTCTTTTTCCATTTGTCTAGAATCTAAAGCCCAATATGTTTTCCATCGAGAAAGAGCAAACCATTTTTTATATTAATGAATTGATAATAGAATTTTTTTTTAATTTTATAAATAGAATTAAATCAATATCATTTATTTTTAATATATATTTAAAAATAAAAAATAAATAAAGCATATGATGGTATTTTAATCCGTTTGTAAATTTAAAGTATCAAATAATAATTCATCACAAATACTGGGGAAAATGAAAAGAAAATTAGGTGGGTCGTCGCTCGTTGCTCCATTAGTCAAGCAGGCCAAGTTGTTTTGTTTACTTTGTCACTACGTTTGTTCTTCAAGGTAGATTTGGGTGAAAAGCCCTCCAGAGGGAGACGGGTCCACTTTTGATTTGCTGCTGCTGGTCTCTTCCCCACCCCGCGTGCTGTTGCCTGTTACCTTTCAAGTGGCAGCTTGAGCTTTCTATTGTTTTTTTTTTAAAGTTTTTTTAATTAATAAATATACAAATATTATACAAATAAATAAATTATCAAATCTACACCCCTTTTTCAATCCAACTATCAGCCAATTTTTTTTTTCTTCTTGAGGGGCCATATCCCATGAAGTTTGTCCTCAAAAAGACAGTGATGTGGGCTTAAGCTTTAACAGTTAACACTTCAAAAGTACTTTTGAGTGTCATTCTCTTTCCTGTTGTTCGGTTTTCATTGTTCCATGCTTTGTTTCTTTGCCAATTAATATAAAAACTAGGCCGCATTATGTTAATAAACATTCGGACTCAAATATTGGCTTCACCAAAGCTCTGGATAATTGTGGGCAATGGCGGACAAATCCATTGACTTTTGAGTCATTTCTATATTAAGGGAATTTTAAGGGTGAAAAAAAAAAAATCCCTCAGCTGATTTTTCTTTTTCCAGGAAGAATTAATTTTTCTTTCTCGGTCTGCCACTTGGAAAAACTCAGTGAAGCACGTAAGATCGGATCAATAAAAATCATCAAAACAGCTGATTGATTTGATTGATTGATATTCCTTAACCAACTTGTTTTGCATATTAATCTTCTTTATAAACCCTTATTTGTTAGTGTACCACTATTCCAAACAATAATGAAAAGAAACTAAAGCAAATCAAACGATCAGATGCTCTATGGATGAAAGTGGGTAATAAATTATGAAAAAGAATATTTTTCATTATTTTTAAATAGTGTAAATCTTTATTACTTGATTCAAAATTGAATAATGCATATTGAAGTTTATTCAAATTATTTTTTAATTATCTTCGTACAAAATTTCAAAATCAAATAAGTGTTAATCATAAATTTAATTAAAATTGTAATAACCATCATCGGATAAAATACTGAAAACATCTACTATTTTTTAAACAAGGGAGAGAATCTTTTCCCATAATATTTAACAGCTGCTATGAGCCTATGAACCATAATTTTCTGGGAGAATTATGGGAATTTTCTTGGGCAAATTAATCAGGCAGGTAATGTAAGATTGAACTCTAAGAAAAGGTTAAAGTTTATGGATTCTTTGTCAGCTTCTGTTCTTTTTTTTTTTTTTTTTTGTTAAATACAGTTCACATGGCTACATGTTTTTGTGAATTGGAAAACAGCAGTAGCTGGTTTAGACACTAGAGTTTAGAGTTAGACTACTTTTATAAGGGTTTTGGAGGGTTTTCGACTGCATGAAAGTCAGTAACATTTTTGAGTTACTACTTTTTCTTCCACTTGATTTTAATTGTCATTATATAGATATATATGCTTTTGGTCTTTTATTATAATATTCATTTGAAGCAGAATATTATTATCAAGCACACTTTGAATGTGATTCTTCTTATAAAAAAAAGTTTTATTTTCTTTAATTTTGAAACTTTAAATTAAACAATTTAAATAAAAAAAAATTGAGTTTTGGGTTCCATTCCCACAATTTCCTACTTCGAATATGCTTTCATTTAGATTATATGACTTTCTCTGAGAAACTAATCTTTGGTTCAGACACAGAATTGTTTAAAGACCCTCATTTAGTCAATTTCCTTTCCTTTATTGGCGCAAAATGGAATATTTTGGAAATTAAAACTACATTCTCATAGAAAAAGTTGTTATAATTGGAAACATATCACTCTAATCAACCAATTAACATTCAAAGTTAAGCAAAATTCATAAAAAAATTTATATGAAATCCATGTTTATAAGTAGTAAACTTCTATATAATTTTTTATTATGATTAAATAATTATAATATTATAATAAAAATAATTATAGATTAAATGCTTCTATCATAATAGTCCTCTTTGTCAATTATTTAGTTTTGGTTTTATTACATATATATTTTATAATAAGGTCAAGGGTATCTTCTAGTCTTATCTATTTTTTTTTTTGTATTATTTGATGCCTCCATAATCTTACTTTGAAATTAGTGTATCTTAAAATACATTCATTTTTATAAAAAATGTAGTATTTGTAATTGTATTTGTATTTTTTTAATTTTTTTAGAAAAAAATTTTGATCATTGAAATTTGATGAGATTAAAAATAATTATAAAATATATATATATTTATAAATAAATATAGTATCATTAAATTTATAAAATTCTCTAAATATTATTAATAATTCTACAAAAACAAACTAAAATATTTTTTAAAATTTTATAATTTAGAATGATCATGTGATTGTCTGTAGAGAAAGATTAGAAGGTTTTGGTAAAAGCAGATACTTTTTACGCCAAAATCTCATTCATTCCCATCCTTTGCCTTCCAGAGTTGGATCGATTCTTCTGGAAGATTTACGAATCTGGTTGGTACGAAACTGGACAAAGAATAGATAACATTGCACGCATGACACATTTCTATAGGATCTTGACCTGACTTTGATGATAATCACCTTAACACTATTCTTCCATGGCTATGCACGAATGAGAGAGCTTGACATGGGGAAATCCCTTTATCTGCTTTTTCTTTTGGACATGATGTATTGGTTCATGATTTTGGGGCCTTAAAGAGGATAAAGGTATTGGAGGTTTGATCTTCCATGGCTGCTCTCTTTTATTTTTTTTCCCTTTGGCACGTAAAGGTATCATTTACGCATGATCACTTGTCCGAGAAAGCGACCTCGACTTGACCAAAACTGAGATTAATATTAACCGGTAAAGAGTAAGAACAACTTGTTTAAAATCTCATCATCCAAACAAAAAGAAAGTTTCCCAGAAATTTGTTGCATTTACAATTAATCTCCATATATATCTCAGTTTGTTAATCTAATTAGCTTTTTCCATGTTCTGTTTCAGGGGATTGGGATCATTTGCGTTTCAATAATTGGCTTAGAAATTATCTGGTGTCAAAGGGGAAAAGAAGCCCTTGTCTGCTGGTAGGCGTAAAGGAAACTTCTCTGAGACCAAAACCCTCCCAGTTGTGAAGATTAAAAGCTATAGCCCAAAGAAATTGGGGGGAAAAAGGAGAAAAGTGAGAACTACATTTGAAAATCAAGTGCTGGGAAATCAAAATTGAACTTTGGTTTTGGGACGCACTTTTGCAAAAGCTGAAAAATAGACTCCGATTCTGTCTCTTAGACCCTACAAAAATCGACCATTATATCCCTTCTCTTTGCTCTCTCTCTCTCTCTCTTCTCCCCCCCCCCCCCTTTACCGTGAAACACTGTTTGATAATTGATGTAGAAGATTGTTGGGGAAGAAAAAAAAGTGAAAAGACTAATGGCAGCATTTGGGTTTTGGATTTCTTCTTTTGAAGCATATTTTTTTTAAAAAAGATTTTACTAGTTAACGTGGCACACTTTTTAAGATGGCTATACATAATAAATTTAATATATAATGTAGTTGAAAATGATGAAAAATTATGAATTATTGTATTTAATATAATATTATTATTATAAATAGTATTGTAACTAACTTGAAAAAGTGTCCAAGGATATTTCTTTAGCAAAATTTTTTTATAAATAAAGTACTATTATAAAAAAATAAATTTAAAATATTAAAATTTAAAATTATTAAATTTTATTTATTAAAAATAATTATATAAATCAATTAATTAAATTTAAAATTCTTTTGATCGAGATTATATGGTAACCATACTCATGATCCAACTTTTTTGAAACTATATATGGAATGAGGTTATTATTTCCCTTCAAGTAATGGGTCCGAAAACTAGATAATTATTTCAGTCTTAAAAAAAAGGATTTTCCTTTTTCATTGGTGTGGCCAAACTATGGTATAAAATATTGCAAAGCCATCTAATATGATTGTTCCTCAGGGAAAAGGCCAAACTTGGGTAAGATTCTTGATAAAAACTAGCATCACCAGAGATTTTACCTGGTATTAAGTGGTGAATTCTAATATTAAATTCATCCGTCGGCTTAGTATTTGCGTACTTGAACGGTTCCTCCCTCTAGAAGATTTTTGTCAAATTCTGGCTAATTTTCAAGTAAGGCTGATTTAAAGGTGATGTAATTTTTGGATCAAGTTGATATATATATATATATATGTATATAGGAACTTTTTTATATAAATATTTGTACCAAAAATATTTAGGTCACAATCTTTTTTTCTGTCTATCAGCTATTATTGTATTGTTCATTGCTTTCAGCACAACAGCCTCGTTATACGTATGGGACTAAACCGATTCTATGCGTAAATTTAAGCTACAGTTCTACAAATACTTGGGAAAATGACTGATTAATAGTATATATGCATGAATAAATGCTGCACATTTGTTTATTTACATAGGCCCTTTTGGTGATGAGGAACAATGCCGTGGAGATTCATTCTTCCCGCACCAGAGACCCGATTGAGTATAAAACGCCGCTGACATCATCACCTAACAAGACCGTATACGTTTCAGAAAGTTTAATAAAAAAAATTAAATGAAATTTGAACAAGTTAACAAGGATAACAATTAACAACCAATAGATTTAATTATCAGAGTCACATTATCAATAAATTATGTCTTTATTAGATGATTTCGCTTTTTTTTCAAAATGTCCCAAAACAAAAGTGATCATCCAGAATGTGCTAACCGTCCGTTGCCCAACATTTAAAGCAGCAGTGGTACACATTCGCCTAAGCAACTTGGGGCTCTTTCAATTCTCTCAACTAACATTAATTTCTTAAACAAAACCCAACAAACAAAATCATCTTTTGGAAGCTACCCTACCCATAAACAAGCATTTTGTGCAACAAATAAAGAGAAGAAGCTTTCAAAGAGTAAGCAAAAGCTCGTCTTCAAAGCCCAAATGTATCCCTTCCAGCAGCTCTATCCTCTATGAGAGCTCTCTTTGACACAACTTTTTTCACCAATAAATTTTTGTTATCTATGTGCTGTGATTTTACTTTTTAGGCATGGCTATTTGCACTTGTTTTATGTGTTGTCATAGTCTTGGAGGGACCGCATTTGTCACCATCGAAATCACCATGAAACAACAGTATATATACAAAGTAAACACTAATAAAACTTTACACTTCCGAAGGCAATAATTGAGGTGAATTTGATACTTTTAGCAACCCATTTTTTTTTAAATTTTTTGGAAGCACTTCTTCAACGTCTTAATTTAAAACACTACTAGCTACTATTAGCTTGTATAGTCCTTTTGCTGTACATTTCAAGTATGATGTTTTCTTCTTTCTAATTTTTTTTTTTATGGGAATCGAGGTGTAAAACGCTATCGTTTCTTTTTCGATGGTTAATAAGAGGAATTTTCACCGTGGTCATCTTAATTTGAAACTTAATTATTGACGTAGGTGATCAAAATGTCTTGGCATCTATTTATGTCTTTATGACGTTCCTAATCAATGGTCATTATCAAGAATCTGCTCTAAGGAATTACTACTGCTACAAGTTGAAAAAGATACAAAAATTAATAATAAAAAGTTTCTAGTATGAAAATCACAAAGAAGGATCATGGTAAAATCAGATGGATTTCACTTCATTCATGTCTTTTCTCCTTTCTTTATTTTGATGGAATGTCAATTTATAGCTTCTTACTTTTCTTATGTTGAAAGTGAAGAAATTAAGAAATATTTCAGAATACAAGTTAAACAAATCAAAGTTAGGTCCTCACTCTATATCAAATGAAAAAAAGCACACAATTAGGCATGCCAACGTTAATTTTTCATCTACATATCAAATATTAATTTTTATTGACTTTATTCAACCTTTGTTTCATAAGGTCCACTTACACGGTCTAACTTTCTCTTTAATATCCTCGATGTCACATTCATAATTTCTAGTGTTACATTACAAAAACAAATTATTTTTTTTTTCCTTTTCCCCTTTTTATTTGTTTCGATATCCTTATTTTCCTTCGAGTACGTAGTGATTTCTGTTGTCATTTTGTGCCCACCCTTCACTTAGATCCTAAACGTACTCTGGAACCGTCTTCCAACCCCTGGGGCTCACCTCGGCAAGTGCTTTAACCATTGCCGGTCGCCTTTGGCATGATGATTCGATCATCAGTTCGGCTATGAAAATGTTTCATCAAGTTTCACAATTTTGTCGGCAAAATCACTACTAGTATTCAAAGATCATGTGCGTTCTAAAAATCGTCCGCGGAAGTAGGTCTGACAAAAACTTTAGGGTTATCCCTGATTGTATTAAAAAAAGGGTGGCTGCATCCAAGTGTAATTTAATCGGTAATCACACCTAAATACTTGTTTCGAAATTATAAAAAAGACGGTATGTAATAGTCAAAGAAAGTTTCATTTTTCTATTATAGGAGAAATTTTTCTATCCTACCGGTTGGAACATTGAAAGGGAATCGGAAATTAAGAGTTAGATATAAGATATGAACGTATTCAACACATGTATGATTAATTTTTTTAAATTTTTTTATATATTTAAAGGATTATATGCTTGTATTTATATTTGAATGTATGTTGAATATAAATGCTTTAAAGAAAATAAAGAGTCCCGTGAAGGATAGTTTGCATAATCATGGCCTTAAGCAGGGTAAGCATCGCATGTTCCTGTGCGTTTCATGACTTTAATATTGTAGGCATTTGGAATTGGAAGAGATCAAATAAACATAAATGGATGTTCTTTTTTGGTGTTAAAGCAAAGCATGGGATTGGATCGTGTTATTTTCAATGACATGGACTTAGCTCACTTATAGTAACACAAAGGGAAAAGCTTGAGGTCAATTAAGCAAGTCGTTTTACTTTTAGTTGATGCATGGAATATGCTAAGTATATGTTTAAACACTGCTTCATCAAAATAAAATACATTTATAATTAACAGTGTCAATAGTTGTCCAATTTCTTCCTTTTTTCCCCTAGAGAAGAGTTAAGACTTAGACTTTGAATTCAATTTAAGACAATAGAAAAAAATGGATTAATTTGTCAGGCTGCATAATTGTTTTTTTCAACAAGTTTTCAAGGAAAGACTAATAATAGAACATTAAGATATGTTTTTATTGGCTACCTTTTAAGTATCTGCAAAAGGTTTACTAGTTATGGTGGGCAAACACTATTATCAAAGCCTCTTGCATCTTTTCCCATAAGCAAGTTGAAAGTAGATCATTGTTCTTTCATTTCTCTTTCACAAACAAGATAAAGATGACCATTCTGCAGATCTCTTTTTTATATATATAAATATAAAACTACTCAGTAAGAGTGACTAAATTCTATCATTTTTACAAAGAATAGAACCGGAATTGACACCAGAGCACAATCCAAGAACTAATTAAGAAGATTTTTGAACTGTCAAAGCTTAATATTCATGTTTCTAGGAAATATTAGTTGCATGTCATCTTTGCTGTGAAACTAAGAATAACAAAATATTCGCAGATTGTTTAGTTTGCAATTAAGGCTGGGACCAGGCAGACTTTGGTTTTGTGGTCCAAGCTGCTAAGCTAATAGGTTTAAATTAAGCCCCAAATGGATTTATTTTTGGTGTTTCCAGATTCTTCAAAGCAATCAATGGCCTAGTTAAAGACAAAACCTTGATGGTTTACTTTAAGCTTCAACCAAGGCTTTAGCACCTGGAGCTGCACTAATGCACATGCATGGATATGCTTTTGTTTTTTAAAAAGTTTAATGAGAAAAAGTTTGGTCAGATTATATAGAATAATTAAGTTGTTATGGTTTTTTTCGTATTAAATAAGGAATTGATGCTATTTAAAAAAAAAAAAAAAAAAACAAGGTGCCTTGTTTTTATTTCCCAATAAAATAAAATTTAAAAAAATTAAACCAAATTAACTTTTTCTTTTCAGATCAAGTGAAATTGCAGCTTCAATATGGGAAGCAAAACCATAGGATTTTATAGCCCTGTTTGTTTGTAGATTCTTTGCTTAGAAGGAAAATGTTGTTCCAAAGCCGTAGAAATCTGTTTAAATGTTTAGGAACGATTTGAATTGGTAGTAGTACCATACTTTACTATTTTACTATTTACTAGTTCACTCTTTTTTTTTCCCTGTGTTGGTCAAGAGAACAGTTATGAGTGTTAAATTGATGAACAATATTATATCATTTAATTGTATTTGAAATGAGTGTAGAAAAACCAAACCCATTCCCTTTCTCTTCGAAGAATGCAAACAAAAGGTCTCTCACTTCTCAATTTTTATTAGATACGGTAATTTATATATTATAATATATTAATAATAATTTTATATATTATAACTATATATTATTATATATTTATATAAATTTAAATACATTAATAATTTATATTAAATAAATTTTAATATATTAATAATATAATTATTTTATTATTCATATTTTATATATATTTTAATTATTTTTATATTATGTTTAATTATGTTATACATATATTCTGTAATTATATTATGTTTAAAATTATACAATCTTACCAACCAAAATTATTCAATCTAATTCTGATTAACCTTCAATATAAGGGTCGGGCAAGACTTAGATCGAGGAGTTAGCCCAATCAAATAAGTCTAATCTTTGTGGAAAAAAAAAACTATTTCTTTAAAAAAAAAAATTATTTTTTAATGTAATGCCCAGATTACCCCTTCAATGGTTTGAAATAGCACCTCCATCCCTAAGATTCCTTTTGGTTTCAAGCACCTGTCACATGTCAGAAAGGCAACTGTGCTAAACTTATGTGGTTGATTCTGGTACTGGCGGTGAAAGTTAGAGTAAAAAATTGTGAAAACATTTATAATTCTTCTTACGGTAATTTTATAATTATTTAATTATAATATAAAATTATAAAAAATTTATCAGTGAAAAATATAAAATTTATTTAATATCTTTATGGGCTTATAAAAATATAATTATGATTAATTAATTAATTATATTATAATAATATATGTGCTCTCCTAATATTATTGATAAAGGAAGATGTTAATTATTACTATAATATTTTTAAATTTTTAAAAAATAATTGATTAAATATAAAAAATTTTAAAAAATAAAAAACAATATTAATAAATGAGAGAGTAAATTATTTAATTATTATAATATAATTAATCAAGGAAATTTTTATATAATTACGATGTTACAATAGAAGTAAATGTAGATGGAATGTCCTTAATAACAACAGTAGTATAGTACATCTAGCAGCAAAGAAAATAACAAAAATGAAAAGAAAAAGTGAAGAAAAAACACCAAAAACAAAATAAAAACCTGAAATAGGTTATGATTAAATAATTTGTGTGGTGTGGTGTAATGGTCACCAGCTGGAATTGGACGTTCATGGAAATTTCGTCTCCACCCCACATGCCTAATCAACTCTCAAGAAGGAGATTCCAATGCTCTTTACTTTTTATTCCCATTTTCATTTAATTTAATTTATTTTCCCACATTTTCTTCTATAAATTGTCTTCTCAATTCTCTCAAAGCCCTCTTCCAGTTTTGCTCTCTTCCCCCCCCCCTTATAGAAATTTAGGCTGTTTCTGTTACCTTCTTGTTTTTCATTTCCCTCTATAGAGCTGAAGTTCTGCTCTTCTAGCTTTATTTTTTTCCTCTGATCTTTTCATATCATTTCAGTGGTGTTTTGCTCTTCCATAGTGGGTTTTGGTTGTTAAGCTTTGGATTATAGAATTTATGCCAAAAACCCATTAAGTCAAACTCTTGAAAAGCTCCGTCTCTAATTAGGATATTTTTGCTGAGATTTGTTTTTCTGTTGTAAATATTGATGCTGCATAAGTTGCTGTCGTTGATGTTTGAGATTCATGTCTCCAGTTGTCAGTGAAATCCTCCGATCGGGGTTTATGATAAATTCCTCCCTCAGACGCAGGACCCATCTTGTTCAATCTTTCTCAGTTGTCTTCCTCTATTGGTTCTATGTTTTTTCATAAATAAGCTCTTTGTATTTGCTTAAGTTTCACTATATATTATTATTATATATAATAATTAAGTCAAATAAATAACTATCTAGAATCTAGATCAGCTAAAGATAATTAGTTTCCGGGTCCTGTCGTCGTAGTCCTCAAATCTTAGCCTTTTTTGCTTTTCTATTTTCAAGTTTTAGCAGTGATTTTGGTGTATATATAATATGGCATCGTCTAGTGGAAATTCCAATTCCTCAGGCTCCACTCTGCCTCAGAATCCTGGATCTGAAGAAGACTTGCATCAGGTGATGGATCAAAGAAAAAGAAAGAGAATGGAATCAAATCGAGAATCTGCAAGAAGATCCAGGATGAGAAAACAGAAGCACTTAGATGATTTAGTGGCCCAAGTGGCTCAGCTAGGGAAGGACAATAACCAAATCCTGACAAGCATCAACTTCACCACCCAGCACTATTTGAACATTGAGGCTGAGAACTCAGTCCTGAGGGCTCAGATCATGGAACTAAGCCAAAGACTTGACTCTCTAAATGAGATCCTCCACTATCTCAACAACAGTCCCATATCAACAAGCAATGGGGTGTATGAAACTCATGAGGGTTTTGAAACAAGTGCTGACAGTTTCACCAACCCTTTCGATACCCCCTATCTTAATCAATCCATCATGGCCTCAGCAGACATGTTTCAATAATGATATGATATTCATCCTCATCAACATTATCATTACTAAATTGGATGAACAAAATGGTCAAAAATTCATGGATGTCTTTACATAAATTTGATGGTTTTTTTTTTCATGTGGGGCTTCAATGAGTGGAGAGGAAGAAAAAAAATGGGGATCATTATTATTTTTCCCCTTCCTTTATGTTGTTGTTATTATTAATATTAGTAAAATAATTAGTCTTATTGGCACCCAGGAAGATGATGTAAGAGAATTGCTAAACTAGCGAGTAAAAAACTGCTTGCTAGGGGTTAAAATTATTGAGTTGTTTTGTAAGTGGGGTTTTCATATATAAAATTATGTTGTGAAGGTATTTATGGGGTCTCCCATGTTATATATTAAATTACTGTCACTTGTTTGATGTCTTCTCTCTACTACCTTCCAAAACAGTCATTATTATTTTATGTTGTCTTTTGTTCTTTGTTTTTTTCTCAAGAAAAAGTGGCAAATAATTGCTAATGCCAAAGAAGTTTTTCTTTTATTTTGACACAAGTGTTACTTGTTTTCGTTTAGCACATCCATTTTATTCCCAAAAGGCAACAATATTTGTAAAATATTGCCCTCATCAAGATTTGCATAGTTTGACAACTTGAGTCCCGTTCGATACAGCGGGGAGATTGATTAAAGAGGTTTTGGCGCAGTGTAATTTCCACCTGAATCAAAATAATAGGTATTAAATCATTCATTAATACAGCTAGAAAGTGGGACAACAAATTGAAGAACCATCTATTATCATCAAGAACTGTATTCTCAAGCTTAAATTATTGCTTCCATATTGCTTTTTCAAATCCAAAGTCCTCAAAAACAGTCATAGAGTTCATGGGCATGGCCTAAAAAGCTTACTCAAATGATTTGCATGCATGCATGACACTCATTAGTGTTACCATATAATACAATATTTACTTTCAACGTATTAAAAATTTCATCACATTTATATTCAATTATATACAGTAGTATGTTAAAAAAGAAATATAATTTTAGCGAGTATTTTTTTAAAGCAATTTTTAACAAATTTTCATTCACATACTTTTTTATTAATTACATATATATTTTAAAAAGTTCAATATAGTTCAGAAGCAAACACCTCTAGTCAACTTGGGTGCCACTTGACATTATCATGATCATGATCATGATCATGATAAGATTAACTATGATATCATGGAAGCAAGAAATTAGTAGAAAATATGCAGGAAAAAAAGTGATCAGATCAGCCCATTTCTTCATCTGACTCTCTCTCTCTCTCTCTCTCTCTCTCTCTCTAATCTCTTGTTTCTTGATTCTTGCGCCACTTTGCTGAAACACTCATTTTTTTGCTAAAGGTTCAATGTACAATGTTTAACCCAAAGTTCTTTTTTTATTTTTTCTAAGGACTTTAATCATTTCGTGTCTTAATTATGAATGCCGATGACTCATTAAAAAGAAAAAAAACACAGGGCTGTTTTATATAAAATCATTCAATTAACTTATATCCGATTTGAATTTAAATTGATTTCGTTCGAGTAAAATTATTATTTAATAAATAAAATTATATTTTATTTAAATTGATAATCTAATTAAAACAGCTATATATAAAGAGAGATTGGTATGACAAGTGTTATTAGTAAAGGAAAAAAAAAATAGAATTGAACAAAGACAAGTAGACAAGGGGAACTGAGTAAAAAATTAGCAAACATTATTAAGGTTTAATGAAAAAAGTGAAGCTCATCGATGGTGGGCTGTCAAAAAGCCCCCATGTTATGGCACGTTGAGGTTGAACTAATCTTTATTTCACAGAATATTTTAATTATACTTGATTAAAGCTACAATCAAGATCGAACATACTGGCCATGTCTTAAAATTGACCCTTTAGCTTATAGATGCGGGCTGGCATGTCCCCTCTTAGATATTAATTTAATTCAGATGCCATTGTACTTATCAACACTTAATTTAATTAGCGGTTCTTAAGCTCCTAATGTTAATTTTAATGTTAATTTGATATTGAATCCAAAACTTAATTTAAATGATTCATTTACATCCATTTAAGATATAAATTTTTAGAAAGTTAAAGTTCGATTTCAAACACTTACAAAATTCTTTTCCCATTTTCCTTAAAACTTTAAAATGAGTTGTAGATGATAGTATTTGAATATCAAATTTATTAAATACCGTCTTTTAAGAGTAACTGTATGGATTAACTAAACTAAACTGAAGTTCTTTAACTTTCTTTTCTTTCTCAGCAAATATAATGCCTAAAAAGTAAAATATTATGCTTGTATAACATCCTTCTTTGCCACATAAATGAAGCAATACACGCCACAAATGCAAAAGACTAGAAAAGAAGCCAAC
>JBBYHK010000017.1:284147-314362 GCA_038382065.1 Adansonia grandidieri | reverse complement strand
TGGGTCGAGAATTGGATATAATCCCATGATTCATGCTCTTAATTCTTAAATGACACGTAAACACTCAATTCACCAACCAAAAATATTAAAAAAAAATGAAGGAAATTGCTAAAATTATTTAAAGAAAAGACTAAAAAAAATAGTTCGTTAGTCCTTGGCCGCTAGCGTGTAGAAGCATACGCGTGGTGATAACGTGTGAGTTTGTCACTCTCACCAACTGCAAAGTACAGCTAACGCTTCCCTCCTTCCCCTAACATTTTTAGTCTATCTATCAGATTTTCAATTTGTATACATTATTTTTTTTTATTTTTAGTTTAATAATAAAACTATAAAAGAACACCAAATCATATAAATCAACCAATCAGGTAGCTTTAAATGTTTCCTACACTTTGGAAAGTCACCATTTTTATGCGTTAAAAGGAGGTTTAAGGGCGGGTAATGGGTCTACCAACTGGTAGTTAGCTTTTGAACTCTCTTAAGCAATGAATGAATCAAACAACACCCACCATTTTTTTTTACATTTTGCTTGAAACAACTTTCTAAATTTTCCCAAAAAATAATAAAATAGGAAAAAAAAAAAAAAACCAGCTTTGCCTTTTGTTTGTCTTTTTTTGGGTACACGTGAGATTCCTGGAAAGGATTGAAAAAAATGAGGCAGCTGTTTGTTCTTAATATTCTTCTCCCTTATTATCATCAGATCATTTGTTAGAATAAAATATAACAGTTGTTGTCATCAATAATTTTTTATTTGTGTCGAGTAGAATTATTTAATAATATTTATTGGGTTGGTGTCAATGTTCCAATGATAAGGAGGTTGGTTACGTTTGGGATTATATCTCTTGGGATTGGTTTTTGTCTTGCTGTTTTCAAGCTCCTTTCTTTTTTGCTCCTCGCTGGTGGCGCAACTTCTCTTTGGGGGAGGGGGGCTTTCAGGTATTTCACTTTTAACCTTCTTTGTTTTTTCCTTTAATAATTTATACTCCCCATTTTCTTTCTCCCTCTGCTTTATTTTCTGAAAGTTGTAATGGTTGATTGATTGAAGACTGTTGTATGTTTAAAGAAGTTGTTTTTATCTTTGGAGGGTTGAGTTGATGCTGAAAAGGAGATAACTTTAAAAGCTTCTGCTTTAGGTGTTTCTGTGGTTAAATGAATTTTTCAGTTTCTTCTGTGTATTTGGGTAATTTGGGTTTTTTATTTCTCTTGATTATGCTTTTTTTTTTCTTTGGTTGTTTTGTATGAAAGTGTTTTTTTTCTGTGTTTGACTTTGATGTTTATGTTTTCAGTACCAGTGGGTACTTCGTGATGATGGTGATAGACTGATAGTGATGATTATTGATGAATGATGATAGGAAGAAATGGGATAGAGAGTGAAAAGCCAAAAGAGAAAAAGTTGTACTGTCCTTAAATGATTTTTCCTTTTCCTTTTTTTTAATCTTTAAAACCTTGATTTACTGCCCTTAAACGATTATGGTTTGCCTTTTGTTATCTATGATTACCTGATTCTTTTTCCCGTGAAGAATATCTGAATTTAGGCTTATGATTTCGCTGTTTCTCTAATTGAATTGATGCAAGAGAGTAGTAGTACAGTATCTAAATATGAATTTAACTAAGGGATGGTCTTCATAAAAAAGATAAGTCTGAAGCTTAAAATAGAAGATAAATAAATATTCCCAAAGGTGAAGGATTTTTGGTTTACTGAATTTACATGTTTGTTGGTTTACCTTGTTCATTTGATGAAGGTTATTTACGTTTAATCTTGGGTTGTGGTTTAATTTGATGTTTAGGTAACTATTCTTTTTTCTCTCCCTTTTTTTTTTATTAGTATTAAACTTAAACTATTTTTCTTAGCTTTTCATTTTCTGTTTGGAGGGAGAAGTGTCTGGATTCAATGCAAATACTTGGTACAGAGTTGGATTTTGTTTTATTGGGGATTTCTTGCAGTTGATTATTAAACTCTAAAGCACTTCAAAATGTTAGCCATTAACCTTGTTGCTGCACTTTCATGCCTTTGAATTTGTTGATAGAATTGGAGACTTTGAAAGATCTCTGATGTATGTTATTATGCCATTTGTTTGATCAGGATCTCTGAGCTGATCACTGTTTTATTGGAAGGTGCCCATTTTTAGCAATCATTGGATTTTTAGAGACTGGTAATGATTTTATTATTCCTCTGTTGCTAAACATAAGGAAGCAAATTATGGCTACTTATTATCCAAGTTTTAGTTATCAAAGAGACAATTTATCAACTAATTGTCTTGGGGACCAAAAGCCTGTCTCTTGCCTTGGATCATCTTCCCATCCTGGTAACTCCACAACATATCCAAACCAAGCTTCTTCTGTGGGGCCATTCTCAGAGATCTTGTCCGGGAACTGTGTACAAATTCCAACTATTGGTAGTAGAAATGAAATGTCATTCATTCCACCCTCAAGTGACACTGTGAGTTTGCATTCTGTCAATGGGCAGTTAAACATTACAACAAGCAATTCAATATGCAACCCTGTTGCAGTGAATCACCCTTCAATGCCAGGGAGTGTTCTGGACGGCGAACAAAGTTCTCAATCTCAGGGATTATGTCTTACCCTTGGCTCACAGATACCATCTGGAATTTCTTTACCTTCATTGCCATACCAATACCAGGCTTATTCTTCATTCTTTAGTGGTAATCTTCCCTTTTCAGGAAAAGGGAGAATTCCTTCTACTGATGATGAAAGCAAAAGAAGGCAGGAGTTGAAAACTTCTGATGACCTGCAATGTGGCTTTCCTGGAGACAACAATGATGCATTTGAAACAGATGCTTTGTCTAATCCTCAGTGCTCAATAAGTCATAAACAGCTGCATTATGATATATATCAATTTCATCCAGGTTTTGCAAGTACTATTTTGAACAACAAATATGTCAGGGCGGCTCAAGAGCTGCTTAACGAAGTGGTTAACGTACAAAAAGCTTTGAAACAGCCTGCCTTAGATAAAAATGTGATCTCTCAACCAAAATCATCCAATGGGATGTCACCTGAACCTAGTGACTCGGTTAGCAACACTTCCGAGATATCAACTGCAGAACGACAAGATTTGCAGAACAAGAAGACAAAGCTCTTGTCCATGCTGGATGAGGTGAGCATGCATTTCCATTGTTGCATGCAGTTCCTTTTTCTAATTTTTATTTGTTTTGAATAACTTCTTTGGCTGGCATGCTTGCCTTTATTTTGTTTGTTAGGTTTCGCTTTCACTTTTCTTGGTGGCTGCTTTTCTTAGATTAAATTATTCTCCCCTTTATCATGTTTTGGAAACTATCTTTTATGTGTTTTAATTGAGCTGTGCTTGTTTTGGAAGATTGCTAATAACTATGCTCTTGTTATAGGTTGATAGAAGATACAGGCAATATTACCATCAAATGAAAATTGTCGTGTCTTCTTTCGACGTGGTAGCTGGTTGTGGGGCAGCTAAACCATACACTGCACTTGCCCTACAGACAATTTCCCGCCACTTCCGCTGTTTGCGTGATGCAATCAGTGGCCAAATTCAATCGACCCGGAGAAACCTTGGAGAGCATGATAATTCACCAAACAATCAAGGAGGAGCAATACCACGTCTCCGCTATGTGGATCATGAGCTCAGACAACAAAGAGCTCTTCAGCAACTTGGTGTGATGCGAAATGCTTGGAGGCCTCAAAGAGGGCTTCCTGAAAGCTCTGTTTCAGTCCTGCGTGCTTGGCTTTTTGAGCATTTTCTCCATCCGTATGTGCTTGGACCCTTATTTTCTTGCTAATACCAAGAATTTCTGTTCACTAACCCTTTCTGAATTTTTTATTGACCAGCTACCCAAAGGATTCAGAGAAAATAATGCTCGCAAAACAGACAGGTCTGACCAGAAACCAGGTATGGATTGAAGATGAAACGTAGTTATCTGAATTAGTAGCCTAGTTTACTTATTATATCATTAGCATTAAGTTTGGGATCAAGCTTTCGAGTAACCAGCCAATCTCAACCTTAGTTTACTACTACTAAAAAAAAAAAAATCGTGTATATGAATTAGCTGCACATTTATTGGAGGAATTAATTGTTGTTTCTTCTCTGATATGGGGATGATGCTGCACATGCGTGCTCACTCGTCATTTTGAATAATTTTTCATATATTAATTGTATTTTTCTTCCCTCTCATATGCACAGTTGCTAATGGTTTGTTTGGAGCAGGTTGCAAACTGGTTCATAAATGCCAGGGTGCGTCTTTGGAAGCCCATGATTGAAGAGATGCACAAAGAAGAGTTTGGTGAAATGGACTCAAATTTCAAATCTTCCTTAGAAAATGCCGCCAAAGCAATGGGAGAAAACTCTTCAGCATCCGAGGATAGGGGGGAAGAATTGCAAGAGAGCATGACATCCAAAGTTACCGATGCTGATAACGTCCAACCTGGACAAGTTCAATACCCGAAACCTGATCATATCCCAGATCTAGAGCTGAACAGGCCTATTGCGAGATCAGTGTTTCCAAATATTGCTATAGAAAATACTGGTTCATCTACTGGGATGAAATTACAGGTTGACCAGATGAGTAACATGGAGAGTAATAACCCTTATCCAGATACAATAATCCCATCCAGTCAACATGGTCATGGTACCCTTATGGCGGGTGATGCCATGTATGATTTAACAGAACTGAGTGGTTTCACAGTTGGTGGTCAAGTTTCACTCGCACTTGGTTTACGGCATCATGAAAATAATGCATTTCCCATGTCTGGAGAGACCAATATGAGAGGTAACGACAAGGTGGCTTCTTCTTTGGGGCCGGATACAGTTGACTTTCATTTCATGCAACCAGGAAATCAACAAGACAGGCTTGGAAATCCCCATATAATGCATGATTTTGTAGTCTGATAAAGAATGTCCACCTCAAACTTTGTGGGCGGGGACACCTAATTGCTAGGAGACGGATCATGTGATACGATGATAAACCAAAACAGAAAAAGCGACCCTTGAGATGTTACTTTGGGATGGCTTGTTCTATATGCTTCATGTTTGAGTAGACGAGAATGATGAAGCATTGTCATGATAGAATATAGATATGGGTATATGATACCCATTTGTAACATACAAATATATTGTGTAGTAGGTATATACATCTGTTGATACGGTAAGAAAAAAATTGATATAGCTTCTGTATTCTGCTGAATAAGGATTCTTGTACAAGTAATCTCAAGTGTGATGTTGATGTATGCTATTTTGGAAATACATGTGATTCGAAATAACTAGTACATAAGCTTAGAGAGATTGCAGTGAACTTTGGAAACTTAATTTGTACTAATTACGTGTTATTGGCAGATAAGTATGCATTCACATTTTGTCGTATCTGTGCAGAATTATAGAATCATGGTAGCCATGGTACCATAGCCAGATGCCATTAATGCGAAAGTTTCAGCTCTTTGCTGTTTGTTCCATCCGTTTGTTCTTGATTGGTCACAGATACTAATAAAACAGCTGAGCAATGGTCTGATGATATTAGCCGGACTCTGATGGATGCATATATGCGTTCTATACTCGGATCAAAATGGTCGTCCATTTAATTAATGCCTCTGTTCGTGGACCGTATCCATGGCTGTGCTAATAAACTCAAATACCCTACACGTATCCTTTCTCGTTTCCTCGTCCATGACTTATTTTGTCCTTTTTTTTTTTCCTAACCTGCAATCTGAATCGCTTGAGCTTAACAAACAGGTGACGTCCACAGTGGGACTGGGATATATGTTTTGATTTTTGCATCTTCCTTTGCAACCCCTTCCCGTTGGCTAAGGTCTCGTCATCCTTCATTCTACTCAACCATCATTAATATCACTTTTGATGAAAAGCTCCTTTTTGCGCTTAGTTAGCATTGATTCTTATGCAAGAGTTTACTAAAACTGCGATAAAAAAATTTTTATTTTTCGCCTGACACTTGATATGAAAGACTAATATGAGTTTTCAGCCAAAGTTTAAATGTATGCCGGTTAACTATTGGAAGCACATATAACTGGGTAACCTTGCAAAGCTTCCCATAGGCCAAGGGATGGGAGATCAGACTGAGAATGACAAATAATGCCTAGATTAAATTATTGCATCTCTTTTCTTCACGATACCTGTACTTTTTTCTTCTTCAAGATGCCTGTTACCAGTTACCTCCCAACTTAGATGACTGTAGTAATTACTGGGTGATTTTAATCAACCATGGTGGGAAACGAGTGAAAAGGCTTGCAGCAGATTTATTTTTGGTTTAAGTTTGCAATAAGCTGAGATGTTTTCAGATTATGGACGCTTTAACCTGTGTAGTAGCGGATGAGGGTGTGGGCCTTCAGGTCTCAAAAAAACTACAGAGTTACGGAAGCAGAGGGCGACAACTTAAGGATGCCAAAGGAACAAAGTTGCAATCATTACTTAAAAACATCCAAAGAGATCAGCCCAAAAGATCACACCAGACCTAGAATCAATCTAATCAAACTCACCAAACCAAATTCATTTGCCAGCCTTTTTTATATCCCTCTCTCTCTCTCTCTCTCTCTGATAGCACAAGAACCCTTTTTTTTTTTAATTTAATTTCCCTGCACGTCATCCAAAGTTTGTGATTTTCATTGTGCTCTCAACATCTCTATGCAAGACTTACAACAGCCAACAGAAAAAAAAAAAGGTTAGATATTCCCATATGGTTTACAGACTCACAAGCAAACAATCTTAAAACTGGGAGTGTGCAAAAGATAGCCCACTTTTTCTCCTCCTTTTGCAGAACTACAGCAATACAGAGCAGCAGCGGCAGAAGAATTTAACATATTGAAAGCTTTCCTTGTGTGAACAAACGATAGAGAGAGAGAGAGAGAGAGAGAGTGTGTTTTAGACTGTTTTTGAGTCTTCCAAAGAAATGTAACTGCAGGCAATAAAGCTGAAGGATTGATGCTTTTGTTTATTGTTTTATAGTCAGGGAAGAAGTTGGGGACCATCCTTTTCCCCTGTCATCTTCATTTCTACTCACCCAATTACCTTTGCCTTTTTGATGAACTAGCAGAGGTCTATTTATCTAGGGTCTTTAAGCTTTTGGCTGCTTAGAGATTAGTCCTATTCATTTTTTTTTCCCTTTTTCCTAAGAGAAGTGAGGTAAAAGTCATTCTTTTCCTCTAAAGCATCACTAGCATTTGTTACTATTATCAACAAAGGTATACTTGCAGTTTTTTTCACCTACAGATGGATGCTTTGTTGATTGCTTTCCTATTTATTTTTTGTGCTTATTAAAGATAAATGAGTTCCATTATCCTTTTAGCTTTATTATTAGTTCCCTGAAGTCAATTTTCCCCTAATCAGGTCTTCATTTAGTCACAAATGGCTCATTAGTTTACTCCATTTCTTTGTCTTGTTTTCAGTAATAATGCCCTTCTTGTACTTCTTTAGCACATTGAAACTCTTCCCATTTTAATCCTTTCAGCTTAGTTCTAAAGGATTTTACTTTCAAGGAAAGGAATTGAGCTGATTGTCATCTTACTTATGGCATAGAGATTCGGAGGTTTCTAAGTGATCTCGGTTGCTTTGGGTGCAAAACTCAGTACACATTTTCCATTTCAGTTCTATCAACCATTACTTCAGGTGGCTCTGTGTTTAATGCTCTTGTATTTTCACCTTGTTTCAATCCAAGTCTTACCATAAAGAACAAAAAAAGCTGAGTCTTACCATTACTCAGTTTTGATGCTTGTCACGAGGAATCGTAATTTGTCTTTGCTTTTACTTGCGCATGTATGGCTCAATCATTTTAGTCGACTCGGTGACTCACTGTTCTTTGATATGGTACACCCAGATTCTGTATCCCTTTCGTTCTTCAATAAAGGCTCATAGTTTCTTTTTCCTCACGTTTGAAGGCCACTTGCCCTGGATTCTTAGCAAACTATTAAAACCTTTAGCTTCCAGTTCTGTCACTATGGTTTCCCGAGATTCAACTCCAATTCCAACTTCTAGTATGCTACACCAGTTCATTGTCTCGGATTCTATTAGTAGCCAAAACCAATTTGGAGGCCAACATTTCGATGCTTATGGTTCTACTTTGAGAGGCAACCACAATACATTTCCTCGGTCCCTTGGTTTGTTGCCTAGCATTCAATCTCTCGGGGAAAGAATGTCTAGATCAATGGACCTTCTTCCCGCTCCCATTGTCACAGAGGAATCAGAGATTAGCCAGACTAGACACTTGATGGATCTTCTCGGAGCAGCTAACGAGACGAACCACCAAACTCAAAGGCTCTCACTATCACTCGGCTCTCACATGCTTGGTCCTTCGTTAAATTCTAACATTGCAAGTTCCAGTTACTTGCTTTCCGGTGCAGAAGATAGAGAAGTTTCAATTTGCAACCCAAGAGTCGAACACATAAGTGATGACTACCCTTTCACAGGTAACACATTTGCTTCAGCTTCCACCACATTACATCGATCTTGTTCGACTACGTATGGAGCAGAATCTTTTGCCACTGCTATTGGGAATTCGAGGTATCTAAAGCCAACTCAGTCCCTTCTAGATGAAGTCGTCAATGTTGGCGGCAAAAATGTGGAGGAAAACCATTTTGGGAAGTCATATCTAAGTGACAGAGGAGGTGGTTCAAGACTTTCCTCTGAATTTAAAGCAGAATTCTGCAGTAACGAGATGTTATTGCCTGAAAAACATGAGCTTCAAATCCGACTTGGAAAGCTAATTGGATTATTGGAGGAGGTTAGCATGATCCTGTTGGACATAATTTAATTTCATCGTGTTAGTTATGATTTTATACTTGGTTCTAACCTCATTATTGGTTCATTTTCAGGTTGAGGTCAGATACGAGAAATATTACCAGCAAATGGAAGAAGTGGTTTCATTATTTGAATCGCTTGCTGGTATAGGAGCAGCAAAATCTTATACTGCTTTGGCACTCCAAGCAATGTCCGGGCATTTTGGCAGTCTAAGAGATGCCATAATATCTCAGATAAATATCAGCAGAAGAAAGTTTTCGCATGATTTACCCAGAATCAACAGGGGATTATCAAAACTTAGCCTGTTTGATAGAGATTCTCGACAGAATCGATTGTCTCTTCAACAACTTGGAATGATCCCAAGCCAAAGGCAAGCTTGGAGGCCTATTAGAGGATTGCCGGAAACCTCTGTAGCAATCCTTCGGTCTTGGCTATTCGAGCATTTCCTTCACCCGTAAGCTTATTTAAGTTTAATCACTTCCCCATCCCGTTTTATGTAACACAATTCTTAGTTCTTACCAATTATTGCATGGTGTTTAACAGTTATCCAACAGACTCGGAGAAGCTGATGTTGGCATCTCAGACAGGCCTGACCAAGAATCAAGTATAATTCCATATAACAATTTTCTACTTACCCTTAAATCATCTATTTGCAAAAGCTCAGTTGATTTTTTTTTTTTAACCAAACTTTGGGTCTTATCATTGTTAATTCAGGTATCAAACTGGTTTATAAATGCTCGAGTTCGACTGTGGAAGCCTATGATTGAAGAAATGTACAAAGAAGAGTTTGCAGAATCTCCACAAGACTCTGATCCATCATTAGCTAGCAGTTCCATGGGCAGGGAAGGTGTCACAGATCAAACTGAGGATTGAAGCAGTACCAAAGATCAGTTTAGTTTTTTTTTTTTTTGTAACCAAAGTTATTAAACTGATCAGATTGTTCAATGCTCTTTTCCAGGATTTGATTTCAAAACTAATTAGGCTCAAAATTCCAGACTCGAATTCTTTTTTTTTTTAAGCTTAATAGTGGAACCTAACTTAGTTCCCAATTTTTTTTTTCCTCATGGCAAGCTAATAAGATGTCGAGATCAGTTTTGGCAGTAAACTTTGATGTTGTTGTGAAAGAAATGAACAGACAACTCGCTTTGATACTATGATACCGTTTAGTCATATTCACTGGACCCCGCAGTCCCTGCCCCTTTGGCTGTGACAACCCATAGAAAACAAAATTGAATGATTTTTTTTCAAAAATAAAGTTTATAGAAAAAAAATTGTGGCTAAACCCGTGATTGCATAAACAACTAAGCCGAATTTGAATTTTTTTAATGATAATTTTTTAAAATTTATTTCCAATTTATAACAAATTTAGTTCATATTCTATTGAAATTTTAATGGATAAGTAGATTTGAAAACAGATTATAAAAAAAATCGAAATTTCCTGAGTTATAAATGAAAATTAAACATTTAAAAATATAAAAGATTAATAAATATTAATTCTTAATCCCTTATTGGATGAATGGAAGAGGTTCTTTTCTCTTTTACATTTTCATCCCTATATATTTTTTTATTTTATAAAATGTGAGGAAAAATGGATTAACATTCAGTGAATTATTCATTTTTAATTAAAAAGAAATGAATATTTGGGCAATAACATGAATGGAATTGAGTTTAATTAGAAGGGAATGGTGGAAGTGGAAAAGCAAGAAGAGAAGAAAAATGGGCTCGTTGAAGGGCCAGATTGGGCTTGGATCTAGTTCCCAAATGGTCAGCCCCTTGTACCTATATGGGCTTAGACCTGGTATTCAAGCGGTCCGTTAATATGTACCAAATTGAATTCGCGGAAGGATAATCTCTATTCTTTACCGAGAACTTAAAAAGTTGGGAGTGATATAATGCTGCTCCGACGACTGCCTTCAACCGCCGTCACCGTTGCAACTACTGCTCTATCCTGGCGTTATGCTTCTCCTTACTTCTTCTCCGCTCAAACCCGCCTCCAATCCCTCAATTCTATCTCTTTTTACCCTAAACTTAGCCTCCTTTCCTTTAGCTCGACCTCCCAAATTTCATTAGAATTCACCGACTTAATCACCGAGCAATCCTCCAAACGCGTAAAACCTCCTCTCCTTTTTCACTTTTTTCTAGACCTTTTGAACTTTAATCGGAAAATTATTTGATTTAGTTTTTGTTATTTCGGTCGCAGGGACCTCTGAAACCTGGACTCTATCTTGTCGGAACACCGATAGGAAATCTTGAAGATATCACTTTACGGTAATTTATTTCTCTTCTTTTATTCATTTATCTTTTTTTTATTTATTTTTATATAACAATTATTGGTTGATTTAATCAATGCAGTGCTCTACGAGTCTTGAAATCAGCTGACGTCATACTTTCGGAGGACACGCGGCATTCCGGGAAGTTACTTCACTATTACAGCATAAAAACTCCTCTGGTAAGTGAGTTTGATCCAATATTTTTCTTGATCAGTTTGATGCATTTCATTTGTTTTTTCAGAAATTCTGATTGTGCGGGTTTTAGAATTTCAGATAAGTTATCACAAATTTAATGAATCTCAAAGAGAACAAACGGTTTTAAAGAGATTAAAGCAAGGGGAGATCGTAGCATTGATAAGTGATGCAGGAATGCCTGGCATTAGCGATCCTGGTACGGAACTGGTTAGTGTTTGCATCCCTCTTGGCTGAATTCTGGAGAATTTTTCCTTATTCAAGTTTTATATAAATTTTTGGTCTTTGACAAAGAATGTAATGACTGATGTTTGGATTCTCGGTTTAGGCAAAAATATGTGTGGATGAAAACATTCCTGTCATTCCAATTCCTGGACCGTCTGCCTTCTTAACTGCTCTTTCTGCCTCAGGGTTGTCCACTGATGAATTCACATTTGGTAAATCTTTTATAGAATATTGTGGTTGAAGATGCGTCTGTGAATTCTTGGAAAATTTGACTCTTACATGGCATAAAATATTGTAGTTGGATTTCTTCCGAAACACGCTGGTTCACGGAAGGAGAGGCTGATGACTTCTGCAAGTGAAACAACAACGCAGATATTCTATGTTCCTCCTCACAAGCTTTGTCAGTTTCTTGAAGAAAGTACCCTGATTTTTGGCGACTCAAGGTAAACAAGATATCTGCCTATCTTCCAATTATGATTAGTTTGCTATCAAATGGTGAGAACCAGAGGAAAGGGTTGAAAGAGTTGGTCATTCTTAGTGAAGGGTTTCAGTTTGAAAAGATAGAATGTGTGTTCTGTTGTTTTGCTACTTGGAGGAGAAATCCACTTAAGCAGAAGTATCCTCTTTTCTTTTTTTCCCTTTTTCTTTGTGGGGGGGGGGGGGTGGATCTTCCTTTTTGGATGTCTGTGCTTCTATTTATCTGCTTTTCTCAAAAAACATATAGGCAATCGGAGGGAAAATTACTCATACTGGCTCCAATTATGTAAAGCTTGTTAGTTAACTTGCTGTAATTTTGCGGTAACCTATTTTCAGATTAATATCTGAAATCTCTAATATTAGGAATCTGTGTCAGCATAACCCTAGACATTCAAGTTAGAGAGGTGAAGAAATCTAGTTCACTGTTATCTTTATGTCCATATGCCTCCGGTTGCTTGATTGACATTGTGTGCCTTTTCCTGCTTCAGTTAGTTATATGCCTTTTCATACTTCTATGAAATCTCCTCAGTTGTATTTATTGGCATCTTTAAAGTAAGTCTTATACTGATGACTCTTAGGGCTTATTATGAAAGTTTATTTAATCTCATTGTAGACAATGCGTTATAGCTCGGGAGCTAACAAAAATGCATGAAGAGGTAGGTTTATATTTTGCTTCTCATTATGCGCTTGTATGGTACTCTCTCAAGTCTTTGAGAGATTTTATTTTATTGTTACCTATCATATATGTGTATGATAACGTAGCCTTGTTTTTCCTTCTTTCAATAACTAAACTATTCATGTTTATAACTTTAATTAGAAGCATGTTCTTTTTTTTTTTTTTTTTTTTTTCACTCATGGTCTGATCAAAACCAGTACAAGAAACCATTGGCTAAACGTTTTAGGTGGTCCTGCTTTAGGCAAAAATTTTAAGAATAGGGCTTAAACTCATGAGGCTTACTTTCTTTTGTTCACACCTTTTTATGTGGGCTTACTGGGCTAAAATCATTTTATTTGGACCTTATGTCATGTGACCTTATGTTTTAGGGCTTGATTGAGTCCATTTAAAATCTTTAGACTTTTGAAGGAAATACATTTAAAAAAAGTGCTTACGTAATAGGTTTGAGTAGGCAAGCCAACCTTTTTAATTTAACTTTTGGGATGAAAGGGAAGTTTTATTTGTGCTTAATATATTAGCCAGTGTGACCTTGTTTTACTTTGTGAATTTTTCTTTATATGATCCTTCATTTAGTAATGAAGATGATTAATTCTGCCAGTTTTGGCGAGGCACTTTGGGGAAAGCGAAGGAAGCTTTTTTAACTCGCCAGCCAAAGGGAGAAATTACCCTCTTGATTGAAGGCAATTCAAATGTAAGTGTGGAAACTCCATCAGAGTGTCAGTTAGAAAATGACCTGAGAGAATTGATCTCCAGTGGCCATAGTCTTTCTTCGGTATGATTTCTTTCACTGTGTTGTTA
Source organism: Adansonia grandidieri (assembly GCA_038382065.1). NCBI lineage: Eukaryota > Viridiplantae > Streptophyta > Magnoliopsida > Malvales > Malvaceae > Adansonia > Adansonia grandidieri. The sequence goes on along the minus strand of JBBYHK010000017.1, from coordinate 300,999 downwards.
TGAAATAGATTCCCTTTAGATAATTATGAAATTCTCAGGAAGTTAATCTTTGGAAGAATGTTCCCCCATTGTTTTTTATACGATGAAATAATTGAATATGATATACATTGCAGGCAGTCAAATTGGTCGCTGATGGAACATCAATGAAAAAGAAAATGATATATTCACTTGCCTTGAGAAAATTCGTAAAGAAAACCAAGGCAGAGGATTCAAATTAATGCCAATCATGCTGTGACATTAAATCCTAGCTGCTTCTAACTCATTCTGGTAAGATTAAAATAAGAAGGGTTTGATGCCTTGAACGTACAACTGTTAAGAACACCACTTACCCCATTTGACCTGTTTAACTTCTTGCTTGAACAGGGATAATCCATATCCGATGCTAGGCTATTTTTCCTTTCCCCATCCTTTTTGGATGTCGAGGGGCACCATGGTTAGAGCAAAGGTTAAACAAAAGTAGTTTACAAGTCCTATATTTACTGGAGAGCGTGACATATCAAAAGTTAAAACAGTAATAATAGATGAAGCACTATCAGTTTGTCGAAGTTTAATTGACAAGTCACTGGATCCATCATCTCTGAATTACTATTTCACCTGTGATACTTAGGCAATTCATGTACTCGTATTTGTTTGCTTTCATGTTATATATTTATATAAATTTTGATATATTAATAATTTATTTTATAAATTTTAACACAATCTTATATTAATAGTGTTTATATTATATATTTGCATTGTATCATGTTTTAGATTTTTTTTATATTATATCTGTATTGTGTAAACATATTGCTTCTGAAATTGGTTGGATCTACAAAATTCATCGGTTGCTTGGGTTATGATGCCAGCTCATATTTTCTGTCTACTTCCCTTTTATTGTTCATATTTCATTCTATTTCTCGTCTGTTATTGTGGGGTGGAAAATAAACTATGACCATGTCACTTTAAAAGTCACGTTAACCGCCCTTTAATTATGATACGAAAGGATTGAAAGCACTTTCCATGTCAGGCCTGACAAATTACCTCAGCTTGATTTTTTTTAATTTTTTAATGTTTATTTCTTCCTTGACATGATGTTGCCAATTTTGTCTTGTATGCAATTGTCCCTGGGAAGGCGACAACGACTTTGTAGTCTAGTGAATCCTGCAACTCAGAAGAAAAACATGGGATAACCCAAAACAAAGATTCTTGCAGATCTACTGCTCTTAGTCTATATCATCTGAAACTTAAAAGCTGCATCTTTTTACAATCTAGTTTTTATAATTACAGGTCCTAAAAAAAGGGTAAAAAACAGCGAATCTCCATTCCACGCTGGATGGAACTGGAACCAGCCGAGCTAAGAAGTTGCAGACAAGATCCGGAAGGCAATCTGTTGGGGCTGTCGGGATTATCAGATCACGAGCACTGCAATTACAATAACATCACATGTGCCCTGCAAGATCATAGGGCCCCCCAGCCCTTGCAAATCAATCCTCCTCTTTCCCCCCGTCTGATATCAAGCCCTCCCTTCCCCAGAAAACAACTTCTAAACTGCAACACAGCGCCAAAAAATCCCTCCACTTCCTAATCAGTTTAATACTAACACTCCCCAGCCTCTAAGCTAAATTTCAACCCTCTTTCCAATGTGCCTTGGTTGACTAAAATATCATCATTTTTTCCCCTTCTATGCCATTTGTATGTACAACAAGAACGAGAGTTTTTCTAAGTCGGTACGTTAATCTCTGTTTATTTCTAGCTTTGTTTGGCATCAGTGGTCATCACCATGAAGCCATGTTCGAAGAGGAAAGGAAGGTGGGTTTGAAAATCTGTTGGCCTGAGGCCAAAATGTGCCTTGGGTCAAATTTCATTTTCATTTGATTGAACCGATCCCACTTACTGCCAAAGTGGTCCATCCACTCCTCTTGTGTAGTGTAATGAGGTAAATACTGCTTCATGTTGATCCCATCATCATCACAGAATCTGAGAATCTGACGGTTCTGATTGGTCAGGTACTCCAAGCTCTGGGTCTCCTCCCCATTATCCAAAGCTGATCTTAGAAATGCCACCAAGTAAAACACATCCTCATCGGGCGTCACCACCGAGCTCCGATGGTCCCATCTGCACCGTATCACAAAAACAACGGATCATCAGCATTTTCAGCATTCAGCGCAATTGCAGCATATCTTGTATAGTAAGAAGACATGTTATGCTTTGGGAGCATCGTTTGTGTGTGTAAATGTTAGTTGAGATTTGATGGTTTTGAACGAATCAAAGGGACCCCAAGCTTCGGCGGGTGATTGGTCGTTAACCTGTACTAACGGCTATGTTTCTCGAACTATTTTCTAGCAAGACATGATACTTCCCATCAGTGGGACCCTGGGAGAAAGATCTCCTGACACGAGAATCTTCCCACTTGGAAGACCAACACCGTCGACTTTGTTGGGTTCCAGTCGACAAAAGAGCTAAAGTGTTTATCAATCCTAGCTGGCCTTACATTTCAAATCTCTTAGCGTTGGGAGCAGCTGCGTGTTGCCCCCACGTGTTTTTCTTTCTGATGCAGTGCTGTGTGTCGTGATCTCGTGTCAGGACTAGCATGGGTCGAATTACTCGTAGTACTACCTGATTTTTTTTTTTCACCTCCCTCCCCTTTTTTCCTCCTCCTTTATTCGACATTTAAAACAAAAATGGATTTACCTGATGAAGTAGATACCTATCCTTTTCAGAACGAGATCATGACTATGAATATGGTAAATCAGGCTGGTAAACATCGAAAGTGAAAACTCGATTCCGATGTAAATTGACCTTCCATTGCGGACATCGACAATCTTTTCTTGTCCTTTAATGCAATATGTATTGGCGATTCTTTACGGTGTTAGATGTTCTAAAACAATTGTTTTGAAGCAAAGGAAAACTCTCATGGAAAATGGAAACTAAGAAACTTGTATTGCCGACACTCTATGTCTATCTCCATGTCTTTGTTTTTGTATATAAGGATTTGTATCTTCGTAAGGGTCAAAGGATTTGATTATGCAGTCGTTTGTATATGCACCAACACATCAATCAGCATATGCATACATGCTTTACAGTATTTGTCACATGTATATCATTAAGTTAATTGTATTATAGAATATGAGCATGTAAAAATTATGTTAGAAATATGGAAGGGTGACTTCAACATCTTCATGATGCATAAGCTAATTGGGTATGGGCCATGGGGCCCTGCTTGAGAAAGACAATATTTGCATGTTTCATGCATGGAATGCTTGGTGCGAAAAGGACATGAACAATGGCAACAATAGATTTCTTCAAAAGCTTACTTGTTTTTGTTCATTGGGTAGATGAGAATTGGCCCACTGGTCTTGTTCCCCAAAATACCCTTGAAGACTCCCTTATCGAAGTCAGCAATCTTTGATTTGGGGACAAAAACGTTTAGCCATGGGTGCGGAACATCCCACAAACCCTTGGACCGGAGCTTCAATTCGGCCTTGTGGACCCGATCCAAGAAATCCACATACGCCAAATCAGTTGTAAACACTGATGTCGATATAAAATTTAATTTCTTCAACAAAGACTCTACTTCCTGCATTAAAAAGGAAAAATTACTGTCATTTTAAAACATTATAACATTAGAATATGTACATTTAAAAAAAAAGGCTGCTACCAAACCAAACAGTTGCTTTTGTCAGGATAAGTTGGATTCCAATCAATCCTTTTAATTAATTCCGGGAAGAGAAATTAATTAGAGGAGAATAATTTGGTGAGTGGACCATGAACGTCATTAATATAAAATATTATTGTTATCATTGTAATATTAAGCATTATGATATTGTACGTTGAAATTACAACACAATTATATATATTAAATCAACGTAATTAAGGTTTTTCTTTTTAATTAGCAAGAGCCCCTTTCTTATACAGTTTTTTAGTGAATGAAAGAAGTCTTTTTCTTCCAACATTCTTGTACAAATTTTGACCGTCACAGTGTTATTCGTATAGCTCATAAAAATGTGTATCGTGAGCACGTGAAGCATATTGAGATTGTTTTTCACGTTCTTCCTCATCATGTTGCACCAGGGATTACTCCTCAATTCAAATTGCTGATTTTAAGCACATTTTGCTAATTGTTGTCAAGACTTAATTAGCAAACTCAAGCTTGACATATACAACATCACCTTGAGTCTGAAAAGTTGTTAAGGTAATATTCTTGTAATTAGTAATCATCGTAATATCAAAGATTATAATGCGCTCACTATACCCTATAAATATAATTATGGTGTGATTTTAATAATAATAATTAATGCACTAATAATTATGAATAATGACGGATAAAGAGAGGATGAGGGTTATTGTAAAAGCAAGGAGTGAAAAGTAATATTAATATACCTGATCAATAGTATCAGCAGTAGATTCATGGTAGTTCTTGGTGATTTCCAAGCAATACAAAACGCCTCCATTAGCACCGAGGGATGAAATTTTGACAGGGTTTCGAGGTGAAAAAAATGACGACCTCCAATTGTTGATGAGGCCTTCGTCTACGATAACGAAACCTTCAACATAATCGAATTTTTGGCTACCTGGTTGCGCATGCAAAGATATCAGATATTCTTGGTCCCTTGTAAAAGCCGAAAAATTGGAATACAGTACCCTGATCCACCTAACCTACAGTGTTAAAGAAAAAAAAAATCAAGAACAGGACAACGTTAGAGGCAAGGCAAAAACGACAAGTCAACAACATTGAAGTAATTAGGACTATTAGAATCATCAATTTATTCGCTAAATAGGTTACATATTTTATCTATTAATCTTAATCAAAAAAAGATCAATTGATTTTCATCAAAATATGCATTTTTTCCCCAAAGGAAAACAAGAATCGCCATGAAAGCCTAAAGATTGAAACATGAAACACTATTTGTTTTTACGACGTGGAGCTTGGCTAGCAATAGCATGTGTTTGAAAAGCAATAAAGCATGTTTTTTTGTCTCATCTCATCTTCCACAATCAGCTTTGCACTGCGATTATCGTTCACGTGGAACGAAATAACTTGCGATAACAAGTTAACGATTTTGAGATTTGACAGCTAGATGACATGGCTTCCTAGAATTTGGATTGTTGCAAGGGGATGCCCGCTAGGAAATTGTAAAAGTTTCATGTCCCACTTAACCAACCCAAGCCTCATTTTAGTCAAGTAAAAGTTTATATAAATAATGCTCTAAGAGAGAGAAAGGGAAAAAAAAATCTAGAGAGGCTGAGACAAACCCTTTGTGGAGCTGGCTCAAGAGAAATTCTAGCTCTGGTTATGATTCCAAATTGTCCTAAACCGCCAAGAACAGCATGAAACAGCTCTGAATTTTGTTGTTCTGAGCATGTCAAGAGCTCACCTTTTCCTGTTCACCGCAAATAGGTCAAATACAGTTAAAATATATTTAGAAAACATAATCATAGCCCATTATTCAAATGCCTCCAAATAAATTACTCTGTCAACTTGTAATAGTGAGGACATAATTAATACAAACAAAACCCAGATCAGAAAACATTGGAAAACATTAACAGGAAATCTTTTGACCTAGGGAAATCTTTTTACTTCTTTTTTTTTTTTTTAACAAAAAAATGAAAACGAGCTGTGATAAGAAAAAAGAGCATGCAAAGTTAAAAGAAATGAACCTGTAACAACATCAAGCTCGTAGACATTGCTAATTTGTGGACCATGGTTGAAAGCTTGGCCACTGATTCCAGCATTTGACAAAGTTCCACCAACGGAAAGGTACAAGTAATCGGTCCATGATTTTGGTGCGAGTCCATACTCTAGGGTACTCCTCAATACATCTATCCAAAGCTCCCCACCCCACACGTCCACGTACCTCTCTTGAGCCCAAATTCTAGGCTGAGGTGGCTTCCTCCCTGAGGCAAGCCCACTCCCGCCTTTCGACCCACTCATCTGAATTACAACCCCGTTTGTGGTTTGAGCCTGTCCGTTTATGGAATGCCCATGTCCTCTAGCCGACACGGTGAACCCGTGGTTTGACCCATAGGCTGCTTTGACAAGCTGAGCTACGTCCTGAGCCGAAGATGGATGCAAGACCGCGAGAGGCTCAGCTCGTGTTAGCAACCCAAAATCGAGAGAAGCGGATTCCACGTCGGCAGGTTCAACGCTGAGTTGACCATCAACACCCAGGCGGAGAAGCTCCATGGGGTCAAGGGTCAATCCCACAGTGACAATCAATCTACAAATAGCAAAGGTTAAAAGAAGCTTAGTTGCCATATCAAAGAAACAATGCTTCTTCTTCTCCCTAGTTTTTTGCTGCCGCAAGAAATTGGTTCTTTTGAAACAATGAAATGAATATATGGAGAAAGTAAAAGGGAAAACAAAGATATCAAAAGGGGGGAGAATAAGGAGGAAAGTGATGAAAAAAGGAACAAAATCTTTGGTGGCAGCGTTAACGTAAGCCCGGATTACACTTAAAGATTTATCTCAAACAATCAACATGCACAGATTCCCCTCCTTTCTTTACTTTCTTTTTTCACGTTGGGTATCGAGATAAAAATGCTAGGTTCAAGGCAAACGAGGAATTTCAAGGGAAAAGAAGGGCTTTTTTTCTTCTGCTTTGGTTGCTGAAGGCGTCAGGCTTGTAGGGAGAGCAACAGAAGTTCTGAGTCTGACTAACAATGCCGCTCTTTTTTGTGTCTAGGATATGAGATACGGGCTCTAAATTTATGGGTCAAAAGGGTGGCGTGAGATTGTGCCACAGGGAAAGACATGTGGCCATTCACGTGCGAGGGTTTGGAAGACACGTGTGGGAGAGAGAGAGAGAGAGAGAGAGAGAGTTTCATACCCTTTGGAAGGGGAATGGATGTGGGGTCCAGGTTTGGATACGGAGGATCTATGTGGGGTCCCTGGCTGCCGATGGTTCACGTGGGTGCTGCTGCCCCTGCTCGGCCGGGTTAGCGATCAGTTTAGTCATGCATCCGACCCCTCCCTTGGCCCTCGCCCTCCTTTTTTCTTCTCTTTTTGTGCATCCGCGTCCGATGATGATACTCTTCCTCAAATCAGATTTAGAATACCAATCTTGATGCACTGCCATCGTCTCCATATTTGCCTATTACAAATGACGTAAATTCACCACTTATTTGCATTTTAATTTGGTGGCTATTCAATTAAATTTATGTATTTTTAGTAATCAAAATATTTCAGGGAAGTTGTCAAATTTCAAATGGGTTTTTCTTTCTTGAGAAGTCTCTATTAATCATTAAATTTCCATATTATTGGAATTAATCTGGTCCACCACTAGATATTATACTCTTCTCAGGAAAATTTAATCCGAAGTTGACTTGTTGGCCCATTCTTGATTTTAATATTTAACCAAGCAGACTTCGTATGCCTCCACAAATATTCAATCAACATAACTAATCTAAACCTTAAACTAATTAGAGTAATCCTAATAATTTAATTAAAGTCATAAACATGGAAATAAAGGGTTGAATTCTAAATTTACCAAATATAGTTATTATTGTAGATAATATGTAGATATGCACAAGTTTCCATGCTATTTACGTTGTTCTTTGTTGTTTCCGCAGCTGCAGCGAATATGGGGGTTAGTTCATCAAAAGATTTGGAAAAAGAAAGAGCATATACGCCTTAAAATTCACGACGAAATGTACCCATTTCTTTCTCGATGAAAAAAAATATATTTTAAACCCAATATAATTAATACAATGCAAAAATAAATAATATAATATATAAAAATTTTAATTATAATATAAATATACAATAATTAAATTTACATTAACTATATCTTTGGCACGGAGGAAACATGTGGGGATTACGATGTCCCCAAAAGCAAATGAATACAATTAAGGCATTGACGTGAACGTGTTTACTCTGATTGCTCTCCATCTTTTATTTTTTTAGTGAGTGTGAACAGCTGATGGGAATGAAGTGTTATTTTCTGGGATGATTCGTTACGATTGCCGATTGGGCGTCCAAAGTTTTGGATTGAACCAATCTTCACTATAGACGTGTTCTTTGGTCCAATCAATGTTTTAAACGAGGGAAAACAAAATATAAATTATCTCAAATTTGTCTTCTAATTATTAATATTTTATTTTACTCCATTTCACTCACCCGGCAACATGACATCGATTTTCAACTTTCCATGCCTACCCCATTGTATTTTTACGGGGAATATTAACCGTGGTCATTAAGCATCAGATAAGGTGGCATAAAAAAACAATGAATGTATGTATTTAATTCGGTAAAAGCTATTTTTAACGTAATTGTTACGGATTTTTATAGATATAGATTAAGTGAATTTTGTTTTTGTATCTTTCTGACTTTGGCAATATTAAATATAACCAAAAACCACGACATTAGGATTATGACAAGAAAATTTCTTTGTTTTTTCCTCTTTACATGAATTGATAGTTTACAGTGATTCATGTCCTTAAAACTAGGGCAAGCAGCATGGCTCATTGTCTGCCATGACTTATGAACCATGTCCAGTCTCCCTGCTTCAAACCTAACTGTATTCTTTTGTGTTTTTTCATGGCACGATCGACAAAATTGAACAAAAAGATTTTCATGTGGACAAGTTGCATGTCTCACAACATGTTAAAATTTTGAACAACAAATTAAGTACATTTTTTTCCAAGTCAAGCAAATTTTATTATAAAAATGAGTAATAATGTCGCTTGCAATATAATATCATGATTATAAAAAATGCTTGAATTTAATTGTTAGTACTACAAATAAGTAATTAATACCTTACAAATTGATATTTCTCCCTTTTTGTTAAGGGTTAGTTACTAATAGTACTAGTATTATTATTACCCTTGAAGGTAGCCACATGAAATTTGAATAAAAAGTAAAGTGAAAGGTTCAAATTTCAAAATCTTTGATAAAGATTTGTTCATTCTTTATAAGGATTCAATCTTCCGTTCATTTATGAAAGAAGATTCTATGTTTATATTTTTTTTCTTGAGGACAAAAAAAGGTTGTTGTCAAGTCCTTTTTATCAAGTGGGCAGCAGTCTCAATTCAAGTTTTTCGTTTCTATTCTTTTTTTTTTTTCCTTAAAAGAGGAGACCCTACACATCTCGATGTTGCTCTACCATCCTCTCTCGTATGTACAAAAACGATACTCCCATAATACAAAACCCAACAATTTAACCAAGTTGTTGCCTTCGAGGAAAATAAATTATAAAAAAGTTCCAAATGTACATCAATCCAGTTTTGGCAAAGATTCAGCATCCTAAAGAGAAAGGTCATGCAACAAATCAAATGCAAACCACTTGGTATAATCAACTTAAAATCGTATATAATAATAGAATTCGATTTTTTTTAAAATATAATATATAATAATTTTAAAATTTTAAAATTTTTAAATAATATATTTAATAATAATAAATTTATATTTTACTTAATTAATTTAAACAATCATTTTAAAAATTTATATCTAATAATTTTTAAATTTAAATCACGAAATTATAACCTTTTGTTTATCCTTATCCTATGATCCTGTGTTGTAATTATTTAAGATTGGACTGTCACAATTAATGCTCACAGTTATTTTATGTAATTTTATTACGGAATTGTGTTTAATATTTTATTATGAGTGAATGGAAAATGGCAATAGCTTCTTTTTACTTTTCTCATAAGTCCATTTGTACATTTCTTCCAAACTTAACAATTATTTAATGCTAGAGATGAGGCATGCAAAAGTTCATCACCATTCACCAGACCACAAAAAAGTCATCCCAACAATGCGATTAGACCTAACAATCGATGACACATCACAATCTGTTCATATTCATTGTAACGAGCTGATAGCTATGTATGTCCCAAAAAACCCTACTCCAAGTCCAAACGTTTGGTTTTTGTGGCCTTGCACAGAGCAAACCTGATCATCTGTCAATTTCTCAATCTAAATCGTGATCGACCTTATGTCTTTTATTATATTATAGTATTCTCAATTGCCCATTATTTAAATGTTGAAAATTCAAGTCCGAAACAGAAGAATGAAATCATCAATTTGTAATTATCCAATGAAGCTATTATATATATATATATATATATATATATATATATATATATAGTGGTTAGGTATTGCCAAACTTAATTAACTAGGTTTTATTAATTCCTTCCCAGTACTGCAAAACTTATTTGACCAGGACTCTTTGGCTTTCAAGTATTATATAATATGTTCTTTCAGATCTCATTGGTTTATCTAGATTTGTCTTGTATTAAATATTAATGATATCTTATAATATATTAATATTATTATTATTATTTTATGATCATAATGAATTGTTTATCTATGGTTTGAAAGCCAACAACAATGCTAGTACAGTACTAGAAAATTACAGCAATTTTGCCTTAGATTTTATTGGTTTCATGTGTAAGAATAAGGGCTCTATTATTCTAACAAATAATAAATATTATATGCTAATCATTTCTACATAGATGTGCTCAGAAAACCCAAAGCAACCCCATTTATTTATCTGTGTTAGTTTAGTAGGTACAAACTGCTGGTGGAATACTTGGTGGTGTGAGAATGTCATGCCACTAATTCTTTATATTTATGGGTTTTTCAAACAAGTGGCAAATTTTAATTGCAATTTTTTCTTTTTTGGTTATCAATCTTGACTGTTCAATCAACATAAGCATAATTTATAGACTCAAAAGAGTTTGCAGTATAATACTTGTGAAAAAATTCGCAATGTAAGCCAAAATCATTTGGAATTGCTGCAACTTTTTGGTGCATGAAATGGCCCACCGATGAACTGGAAGGTTATTTTGGGGTGTTTTTGCTGCTGGCTTGCACCATCCAATTTAACTGTGAGGTTTTTTTAGTTCTGCTACTGCCAGCAGCCAGCAGCCATCAGCCAGCACGTGCAATTAATGTATTTGTATGATGAATTAATTTTTATTTATATATTACTATGGAATTTTCATTTTCGTTTGGTTGCTAAGCATTCAAATAAAAATAATGTTATTGATGGTAATGAAAAAAAAAATAGAAGAAAAAGGAAAGCCCCATTAATTTCTACGACAAAAGCATGAACATAATTATGTCAATCTATGTAATAATGTCCAACTAGAGAGAAAATATTCCATAAAACAAATGAATCTATAATCTATAGCTATCAATTTGGTGGTTCCCTCTTTTCGATCATGACAATTTTTTTTTCTCCCTTCTAGCTAGATTTCCGATCCTCTTATTTTAATTTCGATTTAATAAATAGAGTAACACCATTACCTTGTTCTAATATGTATTATTGAATTCATTATCTTATACGATTAAAATAGCTAAAAATATATTATTTTATATATGTATCTTGACTACTAATAAATATTGATTATTTGATGTCATTTGCTATAATTAACACGTCTCAGTGTCTCACCCAACAATAATGATTAAGGCAAGGTTAGGGCATTTTCCATTATGGCTGATCTTTTCAACTTAGAATTTTCTCGTCTCCTATATAGTAATAAACTAAAACACCCATTATGGTTCTGGTCGGTTTCTTTTTCTAGTTTACACTTGGAGGGCATTTTCCCCGAATTTTCAAGGCCCTTGCCCTTTTTAATTTGGTTATTTTTTTATCATATTAAAAAGTTAATGTAAACCCCAAAGGAAAGTTATCTTTGTATCTCTCTAATTCAGCTCTAATTGCTTGCCTTTTAGTATGATAACATCATCCATCTCTTTTGTCTTTCTTTTAAGTTAAAAGCTAAAGCCCCACATTTTAATTTCCATCACGAATAAAAAAAAACCACAAAACTTCTTTTGAAAGTGCAATGCAGTGGGCGATGAATATTTGGACCTACACAACTGTCACTTTGCACACAAAGCTGTGGAATTTAGAAGCAAACAAATCAACTTTTCTTTTCTTTTTCTTTTTTTTTTTTTTTCTGTTTAAATGAATATTGATGAGAGATGTGGGAGAGAATCATCCTCTTTTCGATACCTGCCACCAATTATTCCTTAGATTAGATTCTTTCATCTTTTGCTGCAGTTTATAAGGTAAGCTTTAGCCCCAAGTTTCGACCATAATGTTTGCATACTACAACCAAAGTCACAACCCTCTATACTCATATTGAATATATCACTTAGGGGATTAGGGATCCAGTAGCCTTTAGAAAAAGGAGAGAAAAGTGCATGGAATATTACGAGAAAAGTGAGAAAATCTTGCTTTTTCTTCTATTTACAGCTCAAAAACCAATTGTTTTCATTATCATTACCATATAAATCTATATAATATTAAGCATCATCGTGAAAATGCTACTATGCTTCTTTAGGCTGAAGGTAGCTTTAAATAATATTGAAGAATATATATATATATATATATATATATGGTAAATATTCTAGTGGAAAAAGGGGGCAGGGCAAGCCTAGCCTAGGTAAAAACTTCAAAATTCTTATTAGGATTTAGGACAAACTTGAAGATTTAAGTGAGCTAGTTATCAAAGAAAATCAAACTAAGTGAGTTGGTTTTCCCCACAGTTTTTCTCCCAATGAATGAGTTGGAGGATTGAAGCCAGCTGATCATTTTGTTTTCTTCTTCTATTTTTTTTCTGCCTATTTCCATTTTAAGGAGGGTTACTTTCATTTTTAGCAAACGGTTGCCGTAAAAGGTGATGTGACCAAAAGAACGCTGATATTTTGTATAAAATTCTTAATTATCCACATCAACGAGTTGGGAAATTTTTGAACATATTTATAGTACATAAAATCATGTCAAATCCAGATCACATGGTTTGTTTTTTTTTTTTTTGTCTTAAAAAGGTACTTATACATAACAAATTAATGAATAACAGTTAAATTATACCATTTATCATTAATCTCCTGCACAACAACTTAAAACCATTACAAGTGCATTATTTCAACACTCTCAGCTGATAGCAATATATATCCATATGGAAGACATTCAATAGAATTTAGACAGCACAAGTAAACCTAAAAGCATGTCAAAATTTTCATTTAATATTTAGGTTAAATTTGTAACATAAAGCTACAAAATGGGCAGAAGGTAGCTTAGCATATGAAAACACCTTAGAGGGGCCACAAATTTAATCTGTCATTGCTCCTCCCTTAGTCGTACAGCGCATGCGTGTTGCAATAGCAAACCATATAAGTAAAATTTTCAGTTAGGAAGAGATAAGGATGAAAGATGTATACATACAGTTGAAAATGTGCATACTGCATATTTATATTTAGTAAAATTTAGCATGATCATTTGCTATTAAAATCTATTTTCAGTAAAGTAGAAAAGGTGAATGAATGTGCATAGCTATCGAGCTTTCTTTGTTGGCAAAGAAAATTTTGAGGTGACAAGAGCTAGCTTTAAGAAATTCCCGTATTTGGAAAATCCATAAGGCGGGGATCAAGAAAATGCATGTCCAAGGGGAATGAAAGTTTGTATCGTACTTCACCATGGATTAGCTTGCTAAAGCTAGTAGTGAACATAAGCCAATGCCTTGTTTGAATAACTCACCATATCGAAGGGCATTCATTGCTAATTTAACATGTAGCTACATCCTGTTTGATGTACAACCGTGATGTGGTATGAATACCTAATTTTTGGCATATACTTTCATGACTATCGTGAAAACGATTAATTAACATAGTAGGCGTCAAAAAGTGCTAGCTTGCAAATCTCAAATGTCTAAAGACATAGCCAAGCAAGTTGAAGATAATATCCCAGCTACGGCATTAATCACACACATCCACTTCGTACATACACCCATTAATTTTGAGAAAATATTAATTAGTATCTAACGACGTTGGTTAAAATTATATTTATAAAAAATATAATTAATAAGCTCTTTAAATTTAATAAAAATAATATATTAAAAGTAAAAAAACTTCCTTCAACTGATAATCAAATAATCTTAACCTCGAACCCCTATATTTGAATTGAAAAGAAAAAAAAAATAAAGTCGGCAACATTTAAGGATGATGCAAGTGATCAATGATTTTGCGGTTCTCCATATACGAAACTCACTTACCGTTGGCATTAATTGTTTCTTTGTGAAACGTTGAGATTCATGCATAGGTATGCATCAATAAATGTAATGAGTCTTTTTTCTTTAAATTTTCTCCTTTTAGCTTTTACTGAAAAAAATGTTGCGAAGTGGGTATGAGGCTGCAAATTGTTCATTGTTATGACACTAACGTGCAGATTTGTTGCTTATTGGACATGTCCTTAACATGTCTATGAAGAAAGACGAAAACAACCCTAACTCAAAATGTGAAATCGGAATGTGGTGTGCTTAGTTTCCTGCATGAAAAATGGGGTAGGTCACAGGAATAAAATCTAACACAATCTTGATCCATTATTAAGGGGATGATATAATACCAGACTGCTGATATGGTTGGCACATCGTTATCTAAAGAAGATGGGCCCTTCGATCGTTTTTCAAGAGGTTTTTGAATTTGATCCCTCAGTATTCCTTAGAAAACACCATGGTATCTGGCACCCACCCCTAATTATTCACTTAGGTCTACCCAATCTCAATTATGTTTCTAGTGAGTTTTCCTTTGCCCATTTCGTTCTTGTTAAATATGCTTTTGGCAAATTGCAATCCCCAACGCAACATCATTGTCAGTGTTTATTTCTTTACTTGATTATTAGCATGATTTCTAGATTTTGTGGCAAATTTTTGTAAGTTCTCGGCATTTCTCGTGCATCTTTTGCTTTGAACTCAAAGAAGAAAGTAAGGGAAAAAAAGGGTCTAGACACTAAACATTGATTTTTTCTAATATAACTTCCAACTCCAAACCCGAAGTTCCTTGTTTACTTGGAAGGCTCTTTTCTCTTCTTTATAAATTGGTTTTCTTTACTTAACAAAGGAACTTCATATCATATTTAGAAATGATTAGACCCAAAGTGCTTAACATGTATACACACACACACACACACACATTTAAGGGTATGTGTTAGTCACCCTGTTAATACCAATTTATGGAGTCTAACTATGAATCAAGTAATTTAACTATACGTATGCCTATTAATTCAATACCTCTACTAATTTAACATCCCTAATGGATAAGATCGTGTCAAACTTAAAAGGTGCGATGAATTAAATATAAATCTTGATGTTTGCACCTGAATTTAGGATCAAATCTTAATGAAATGGAATAGTATCAATTTTGGGTAATAAGAAATAGATATTGTATGACAGATAATATATATATATATATATATTTAATACGTAGCGCTGCCAGATTGTGATCAACTTTATCCAGTGTTGATTGATGTTTGAATGTCATCTTTGAATGAAAATAGTAGAAGAAGAGATTATTTGGTGGCTCCCATATCAACTTCAATGGGTTCCACCTTCAACCCAGCTGGTATCACCGATTAATTGTGTTTACAGACAACATTCTTAGATTTCATATCAAACCTCAATTACTCATTAATTATTGATTTGAAAGGTTAATTAATGTCTCGGCTTTATGTGAACAAATAACATAATTTGCATATGATATACTCCTATAAACACTGACAAGCTAAATTAATCTTCTCAAATCATATAATCTAATCAGTCCTTTCGAATGTTTCTAATCATATAATTTATAGTGAAGGCAAAAACAATGAATGACGCAATTTCTACGGGACCAGTTAGAAAATTTGTAGTAATATGATAATGATATATGATTGAACAGATTTGTTATCTAAAAGGGTTTATTTAGCCAAAAATATTTGTAATTATTTACAAAGACATAATGAAAATTTTGTTTTTTAAACTGCATAATACATTTTCCATGCACGGCTTGTTAAATTACGGATGCTTAAAGACTTTGTAATTAATAAGGTGATGTAACAAAGCAAAAATTACGGAAGATTACGTGTTTGTTTCTTTGTTTTTTGGGCAAAATCAAGAGATATTGTTCTCTATTGCATACGGATAATAATATATATATATATATATTTTACAAAGGAGGTCAATATAAGCAAAAAAAAATAAAAATATTAAAATTTAAATTCTAAATATGTTGAATAACATACTTTAAGAATGATTATATAAATCAAATGGATATAAACAACATACTAAATTTTCTACTACTATGGCTTCCAAATATATATATATATATACACACACACACACACACACACACACACACTAATGAGGGTATGCTTAAAAGACTATTTTTTTTTTCCTTTTGGAAAAGCTGAATATTCCACAATATCAAAACTCAAAATATAGATTGAGGAAGCAATTATAAGTATTCATATGTTTCTTTCTCAGCATATATATATATATGTATGTATGTATGCATGCATGCATGCTTCCAAGACCTTAACAATTATGAACATATTCGCACTTAACGGTTAATGTCTAATAAAGATGTAAAAGGCGTATTAACCGAATTGCAAATTTTTTCGCTCTTAATAGTTGAAACATGCTTATTTCTTAAGCTTTGATATTAATTAATATTTTTTAAAACAGTGAATTAAAGCTGTCGAATTCTACCTATCTCAAATGGTATTCTATTAATTGCTAAGGTATCAAATCAAGATTGGCTTTGCTTTTGATTCCTAATATATTCCTTTGTGAAGCATAGAGTGAAAAGGAATTACATTAATTATTTTAGGAAAAGAAAATATATATGTTTCCAATAGCGAAGAGGATAGGATGGTTACACAAATAATTGGATGTATCCACTAGAAAAAGCAAACTCTAAAGTACATGCTCATTCAATGCAGATAACCGGATCTCATCACTTGTACGTACCAAATATGCCATTTGGAATTGCCATTTGCCAATAATTTGATTAAATCAACATACTCTTTGTAAGAAACAGAAAAAGTGAGATAGGATTAGTTTAGATTTGTACGTAAATTTTGTGTTTTAAAATTAAGATAAATTAAATTTG
>JBBYHK010000017.1:267520-284047 GCA_038382065.1 Adansonia grandidieri | reverse complement strand
TACTACTTCAACCAGAACAAACCATCAATCATCTACGATGAGAAGATTCACAAATGTTCTAAATTTGAATGGTTAAATACCCCGCGCGTGATGGATGATGAACATAAAAATGAAGAAGCCAGTTATCACGTTTAACGAGCAGAAACACGCAAATATGTGGTTTTCAAAGTTCTCGAGGTGGGAGCTTGGTTTTCCACAGACTTGTTAAAAAGTGGGACCTAGGGTTCTAATTTAGTTATTGTTTCCTCATCCTCCAGCAAGGATTCCAAGTTGCTTTAACCCGTGCAGTGTAGCGACAGGTATCATTATCGAGAGACATCTCCCGTCAAAAAGGATAACTTGACCTGTCACATGTCTGAGCAGACTTCCAGGGTCTCATGCGAAAGATGCCAGCTACTAGAACCGCTTACCCTTTAATAGAGATTCTACACTGTTTGGCTGTTTCTAGATTTTGTTTTTTTTTTTTTTTTTTTTCCAACATAATTCAATTGAATCGAATTCCAGGGCTTTTTCCTTGTCTCACAACCTGCCAGTTTATGCCAGTTTCAGCCATTTATTCCCCAATACTTTCCAAATATCTTGAATAGTCCTGCCATAAGGAATCAGCTTCCATGCCGTCTTGATTCTATGCCAACTAAAAGCAAGCATAAGTTTGTTCTTTATATCTAATAATATTACATGACCAAACTGTCTTCGAGATAAGCTGAGTTTCTTGGCTGTGCCTCCATCATCCTGTTCAATTAGAACATGTTTTGATGATAATCAAAAAGGAAATTTTTATTCAAGGAGACAAATCTTGAAACCAATTTGCGTACTCTGCCACCAAATCCTTCCAGATTTCCTCCATCTCCAATGGTTACGTACATTGGAGCAGGTGGATCCCTTGTGGGAGTACACAATCCTTTAACGACATCATACGCAGTATTTGATATGCGTTCCTGAAGTGTAAAGGTAGTTACAAATGTTCAATCAAAGACTGGACAATCTCTAATTATTGATAGAGCAGAGGAAACACGGTAAGCCACCACAGATCTTTCGTAGGCATGAACATGTCCTGCAAATATAACGTCAGCATTGTACATCACGAACCATGGCTCATATATTACTCTCATGGACTCCTTCCATATAATGATGTACTTATGATTTAGAAAGGACAACCCATAAGAACAATGAGCCATGGTGTCTCTGTCATGTTCACTTGCACTCCTTTTCAAGTCATTCGTACTGGGTTGTATATTTCCTGGCAATGAACATTTTTGAGTAGATCACTGAGATATTTACAGGTTTCTTCATCTGCTACGTGCACAAAAACAGTTCAAATCTTATCTTCAACATGTCAAGGCGGCGTTTACTGTAACTTGGTGTTTTTTTTTTTTTCTTTTTTCTTTCAATAGCAATCAAGGGGCGGAAAATAATGTCACTGATGAAGCATAAATCGGGGTAATGAAATATGGCGACTCGCTACATATTTTAGTAGTAAACATGGATGGTGGCTTATCTGGTTTTTGAAATGCACCAATCGCTTCCATCCGCTGAATCTCATGTGACTCATTGGATTGGTGCTGCCTATGTTCTAACTCTTACTTGGAGCATTTGTTGCCGATGCTTATTTGGGTTGATTCTTAACGATCATTATCTTTTCTTGCATACATGTAGTGGTAAATAGCATTTCCAGTTCCAATTGACATGCTTACCGTTGAATCAACATCTCAAAGCCCATATTATGTCCATGGATCGCAGCTATAGCTAACCTCAGAACGAAATAATGTGAAAGGTGATTGACATCTGTTGGGATTAAATAACCCAGTCAGCTACCCAAGAAAATAGGCCTAGAGACCCAAATTAGCACTAGTTGGCCCATCTTTAGATCTGCTCCCTATTGGACCACATAATCTACTGGCCTATGGTTTTCATCCTTTCAAGCAGACCAATTCAACGTAGTTGATAATAGAAGATGCCCATAAGAAATATTCATTCTTTAAGTGCTTCTTCTTTGCCACAAACAAGGGCGCCCTCCTGGGTATCATGCTTTTGGTAAAATATACAAGAGAAGAAAGGCTGGGGCTGGGGTTTCGGAGTTCATACAGTGGCCATAGTTTGCTCTATTTTCATCCTCGCTGCCGGGATACCTTATTATCATTACCGAAAGCCGGTCATTTTACAAGGTTTCTTCATGTTATTGCGGCTTTTGTGAGTAACCACATAAAAAGGATTCGATTAGGGACGTGAAATTGTCTTATAGTGTTTAATTTTGATCTAACAAAAAGTTCAGAAAAAAATTAAGTTGAATTTTGACTTTCATTAATTATAAGATTTTTTTTCTTAAATAAAAATAGAAAATAGTTAAAAATAATTAAAAAATAAGGATGATTTTCCTTTAACTTAATCAAAATAATATATATATATATATTGAGATAACTAAAAATATGCAATCAGGAGAGTATTTAATTATTTATGGGGTCAAGACAATAACATTCAGGTTATTGAAATTACTTTAAGATTATGGTGTTGTAATAAAGAAAGAAGGGATCAGTTTTCAAAGTGTGGTGTTCTGAAATCTAAAATTAATTACTTTCATTCATTCATCTATAGCTTTACTTTGATTAAACTTATGATATTTGTGACTAAATTTCTGTCTGCAAATGAACCCCATTGTTTTCCTTATTTAAAATATTGTATTTGCTTGTACTAAAAGATTTAACATATACGAAATTGTACCGAGCCGATCCAACTTAATTAAAATTTTGTGTCAATGAACTCAAATTTCATTTCTGATTATTATAAAATATTATTAAAATTTTAGCATTACGACTTCGTAATTTTTGTTTGGAGGTTGTGAGCTGTTAAAACGGGTAAGAATACTGACGGATTGTATATTTGTAATTTTTAAAATATTTAATTTATTCGATATTCAAATCAATTTATTATCTAAAATAGCATTCAATTTAGATATCAATATTTATCAGTTATTTAGAATTCAATATGTATACAAATTTATTAAATCATTTTTTTAAATAAAAAATAAAGAAATAATAATTAAATATGTAAATAAATACCAAATCTTTTATTTGTATAAATAATATGGAATCAAATAACAGATAACGTGTTCAGATATCTAATATCATTTGTACCAAAATTAAAATAGATTTCGATAAATGGATATCGAAGAGTTTACATTTGAATTCGTTTCAAATCCACTATTAATAATAAACTTAATATCTAAATTTAAAAATTTTCAAAATTTGTAATATCCGAATCTAAAAACACGAATCAAAAACTTACTAGCCATGGTCATACCTACCATGCAGGGCATAACAACTTTTTTTTTTTTTTCCTTTATATTCACGTGAATAGGGACTCAAGGTTCTGCAAACTTTCCAGGTGAAATGAACCAAAAGTTAAGAACTATCAAGGATTTGCAGTGAATTAGGACAATGCATTGAGACAAAAACCTTCTTTGGACAAAAAAGAAAGGCTAATTAATTAAAGACAACAAAGAAGATGAGGAAAACTTTAAAGAGAAACAAAATGATGCATATTCCATTCACATCATTAATAAAAGGCTAAAGCATATTTGATTATTATCAAAAGAAAAGAAAAGAAAAGAAAAGAAAAGAAAATTGCTTTTGCAAAAGGTTAGTAATTAATGTGATAATTAGAAATTCTTTAATGATGTCAATCTCTTTAATGAAGCATTAATCTTGGGATCTCTGCACCTACCTTTAATTTAACTGTATTTTCAGTACATAATTTAGTAGGTCGGACGAAGGAATTGAACCAAGACATTTCTAAAGTCAATCTTTTAAAGTCGATCTTTATTTATTTTTATATATATATTTTTGAAAAGCAGAAAGATTTCATTCTTAAGTCAGAAGGGATTACATAGTGAGCAACCAAAAGCTCCACCAGTGGTTAGCTGCACACAAATGCACAAAACAACCGTCAACTGGTTAAGAGTACATAATGAAACGATTAGGATTTCTATTCACCCCTGACTTCGGAAGCTTATCTGCATCCTCATTAACAACCCCTGGAACATGCTTAATCTGCCAACCGATCAGACCAGGCTTAAGTGCTTCAATCGAAGACATTAGATCCCTGAACCTAAACGGTGCTTTATGGGGTTCCTTAATCCAACCACCAACAGAAAGGCAATCACTCTCTATCATTAGTTTATGCGAATTCACCCATTTTGAATCTGCAAAAATGAGAAAAGCATCATTAACTCTGACAAATTCAGTCATAAACGAATCAGAGGTACCTATTAATTTTGAGAATACGATCCTATCACGTCCATGCTCATCTCTCAACCAGCCCCCAATGCCAGCAGGACCCTTATATATATGTATATGAGTTTGTTGCTTGAACATGTTATTGGTATATTGATAGCAATTTTTTTTTTTAATTTAACAAAAAAAATTAAGAGGTTGTTATATATTATAGTTTTTAATTAATTTAATTAGTTCAGAATGTTTTTACTTGATGAGATTAACCTCCTTATTTTATTTTTGATGTTCATTGATAAATTGGAAAATTAGAATCACCTAACCCAACAACATTGATTTGAAGTTATTCAAGCAAATTAATTAAAACTTTGAGATATATTGTACTTAATCCGAAATTTTGAGTTTAATGTTTTAAATCGCTAACTCATTTATATATATATATATATTTATATTTTTATACATATGGAAAGGGAGTACAAACATTGAAAACAAATAATTACTGGTTGGCTAAAAATAATAAGTTGAATTATCCAGAAAAATAGACAATTGAGCCAACTTGTTCAAGCTATTTTGCTTTTCCTTTTGGTCATTTTTAAAAGCTTTGGTGGTCATATCACTTGCCTCTTATATAATATAATATTGTATGATTGTCACTTCTCTTTGCATGTCATTTCCTTCACTCCCTTCCAACACAAAATATGAATTTAGTTACCATCCAAAATGTAGGCTTTGGTGATATCCTGTCGGTGACTAATTTCTTTCTTAATCATGAGCTTTTATGTTTGCAAACAACTTGTTATAAATTTCATAATGAAAGACCAAACAAAAAGGAAAGAAATTAAGATTGGTTATATTCTTGGTTAATTAAAAGAAGATATGATGGCATAAACGTACGTGGGTCCATTTCACCTCATACATCATGATGATTTTTGAGCATTAACTTCATAAGTTGCATATCTTTTATATTAAATCAAACACATAAAATTAACATAGAAAAAGCATCTGCGATTTCAGGCCCCCGTAGGCCATATACAGGTGTGACAGTGAGCATCATTATCATCATCATCCCCTTTCAAAAACGCTTCTCTTTTAACCTTCTCTGCTACTTAGAGAAAGCCATTGATGACTAGTGAAAAAAAAAAAGAAAGGAAAAGACAAAAGTAAATTAAAAAAAAAAATCATAAATCATACACACACAAACTTTCTGATATAGGTAGTGCTTCCCATTTGTTTCATCTTTTTTCATTTTCTCTAGCAGCCAGCACATTGGTTTAAAGTTAGGGGGAATTTTCTGGGTCAAACATTTTCAGTTGAAGGAGGCAGAAGTGGCTGAGTGAGGGATGTCTTGATATGGCTTGGTGTTCTGCTGTTGCTGTGCTCCGGAGTCGACTGAATGGCAGCCTTTTCAAGAGCTGCAAATTTTCTTTCTTCGCTTTTACCCCAAAGCACTAGGTACAATCCCGCTATGATCAACACTGCCCCAATGATCCTGTACAATATGAAAAATCGGGTCACTGTTAAATGTATGGCAGATATTTTGATCCTACGGTTGGGGATGAACATATTGAGGGGCCCAATTTAGCAGATGATTGATGAGTTTCCAACCAAGGGATGCAAAGATAATTAATGTTGAGAAGGAGGGAAGAAAAGGACCCACTTACCCTCCCAAATAGAACTCTTCCCCTAAAGCAATGGAAGCCATAATAGCGACAACAAGAGTCTGAACAGGTTGATAAACAGCAACGAAGACAGGGCCACCTCTGTCGATGCACCATATCTGTACAGCGAAGGCAATCCCTGATGCCACCACTCCCTGCATTTTCCACGCAAAATTTTTCGGTCTCATTTCATTTTCAATAACCCACCACGTACTCCTTTAAGTCCACTCTCACATTATTGCATAAACCACTTTTTTTTTTTCAATTTACTGCAGCTTGATAACTACTACTATCATTGGGAGAAATCTTTTAGAATAAAAGGGTTATATCCCATGAACTTGGACTGATTTCAAACGGTACAAATTAGGCTTTTATTTTTCTGATGATGTTAGACTTGACGGACTTTTGACATTCCACAGGGAGTTCAGAACGTGAGATGGGGCTCCCCTTTGGGTCTTGATAAGGCGTTTACATGCACCAGCTTTCCCACCCCAGGCCATTTTAGAAAGCTTTATCAAAACCCATAAAACATTGGTTTTACATGGATGCACATTACCAAAAGATGCAGAAGGATTCCTTCACACACTAAAATAGAAAAAGAAAAAAGCAATTACATGCCAAGAATTTCAATAAAGAATATCTGCCCCATGTGCCAAAGTAATTTTTTCTCATTGGCTACCTAAAATGTTTATGTTAGTTTTCTGAATTAATACAAAGAAATTCTGCTTCATCTCTAGGTCAAATTTCAAGTAGCTAATGGATACTATCCTATTAAGATATATTTAGGTGTTCAAAAAATTTATTTGCCGGCCAAACAAGTTTGATTTTAATTAAGAAAAAAGACGGGTTTGGTCGGAGACTTGGAGTTTATAAACTCTTGGGCTGCCTTGCTGGCTGGCTGTTGATTATATATTATATATCCATTCAAATAATTTTAAAGTTGAGACCCAGCTTAAAGGATAGTTTCCCTTTAAAATAAGAAGAAAATTCTATGGATGGTTTGACTAAAGGACTGATGAACTACTGACCGCGTAGAGAATAGTGAAGAGTTCTCCGCCAGAGTGGAAAATCCAAGCTTGAGGGTCTCTCTCAAAAACTGCCGCAATTATCAGGAACTGAATAAGACCAAAGAAACATGTATAGGAGGTCACCGAGAGTCTAGCTGGGTACTTCTTCAGGACTGGTGCCTGCAACACCAGCCAACCGGACCAGGACAAGCAATGGCCGATTAGATACAGACAACCAAGGGTCCAGTTCTTTCCCTTTGCATCTCCCAATGAAACAAACATTGGTGTGGGTCTGTTCAGAGGTGGAACTGGGCTGTATATGGTTGGACCTTTGTATAGAGTTATCACTGATGCTCCAGCCACACACAAGATTGTTCCTACAACCTTTGATATCCCATCTTTTCGATTTAGCCGCACTTTCTCTATCCTGCAAACAAGAAAAAGCAAATGAAAACAATCAAACACATTTCATCGCATGTCCCTGTAAGATAATAAGTAATAACCGATGAATTTTTCGGCTTACCGGAGAACGGCAGCCATGAGAAAGGTAATGGCTGGGACAGAGTTTTGGATCGCTGATGCAAAGGTTGGTGATGTGTTATCTAAGCCCAACAAATAGAAACCTTGATTTGCTGTTATTCTGTCACGTAAAAAAATAATAATAATAAAGAAACAGCACCAGTTAGGTTTGCTTTTATTGAACTGAACAATGGCCTTGATCATTTTCTGATAAGTTTAGCTTGTACTTTCTATCCTTGATTTTCTTTATATTTTAGAGTTTTAGAGGCTATCATGCGTACCCAACAAGAGCGAGGAGGAAGAACTGTAAAAGAAAATTTAGAGTAATGGCTGGTCTCTCCTTCCTGGACAAAGAAGACATGTTTAGAAAACAAGTTAGGGTTTAGCACATGTAGGGGTTTTAAAACAAATTCAGCAATGAAGTTATGCTTGTATGATTTACTTTTCAAGAAAGTATGCAAAGGGAAGGAGCAGAAGCAAAGCAATGATATTCCTATAAACTGGGAACACGAGTTTGCTAACGCCCATGTTAAGGGCAGCTCGGGAAACCACATGGAACCCTGCATAACCAAACTGCAAGGCCAACATGGCCATATGCAGCTGGACCCTTTCCGGAACCGAACACCACATCCTATTAGCAGAGGTTGAACCACCAGCATCAGCCATTGAAGCAAGGTCTTTAGACTAAAACACCTAAAAACTTTGATTCTAGAAGAGATTAAAGAAAAATTGAGATGAGGAGCTAGGCAACGGAGGGGTGGTATATATAGATATACTTGAAGGGAGAGAGAAAAGAAAAAAATACTTTTAATGTGGGTTGTGTGGCCCACAAGGGCCCTCAAAAGACTTTAGTCAACTGTTGTTAACAGCCCTTCAAATGGTTTTGGTTGTCTCCCACATTCTTCCCTATTCCACCCTCTCCTTATCAGCTGACAAGACAGCCCCAGTCGCGCTTCTGATACAACTTGAATGGAAAGTGAGGGAAAATTGAAAAAGAAAATCAGAGAAAAGAAAAGAAAAAAAAGATGATTATTTACTACAGTACACTATCATCTAAAAGGTTCTGTTTTGGCTCCATGCCATTAATGATGATAATTGAAGGTGATGAAGAGAGTGAGCCGCCATTGATAGATAGCGCGCACGAGGGGGAAGATGGGTTCACCCCATGCGTCCTCATGCTCCATGAAAGCTTTCAACCCCACCTCGCACATACCTTAACCTTTACAACATTTCTTGTATTTTTCTATTTTAATCTTCAATTTTTTTTAGTATATGGCAGTAGTAAAAAATTCCGTACTTTTTAATAATTAACATAACAAATCATTGTCAGGAAGATCCCTCCTGATTAGCCAACTAATTGAGACTGCCAATGTAAATTAATTGTGTTGAACCAATAGCTGCAAACTGCAAACGGCTTTTTTGTCTTATGGCTAAGTTAAATACAATCCAATTGTTTGTTTCTTTTGTTATGGAATGGAGGAAAGAGATCATGCAATAATCAAAGTGATATCTGATTTCATTTGAGAGCCAAATTATTAACCGAATAACGCTATTATCAACGGTTTAAGATCATTAAACTGAAAGACTTCCTTCAAACGAGATTAGGGTCCACTCGATGCTTGCAACAGAGAAGGAAAAGTGGACCTATTACATTCCCTTTTTTTCTAGAGCAAGAAGAGAACCATGGGTATTTAAAAAAGTAGCTGCCATTGCCAACAAGAGGAATCAATCTTTTAACAATTTGTAACTTTTCTTTCTTTTTTCTTTCCCTTTTTTTTTTTCTTCTCTGTACTCTAAAAATGATTAAAAGATGTTTTAATGTACCAGCTTAGCTTATAATTAATTGAATTAAAGGGTCTTTTGTTATACATTAAAGATGTTGAACCTAATGAAGTGTTTCCACTAAGGTTCCCACTCCCAAAGTATGCTCAATTCTGGGCACTGTTTCTGATCTCAACCCCCTTGCTTTAAGAGACATGTCTTCCCCCCCACCCCGCCAATTGAGACCACCATCATTCTAAAATTCAAAATAAAAAAAAAAAGGGGGAGGGGGCCTGCCCTTGGGGAAAAAAAAGAATATCTTAGCCTTTTTCATCTTTAAAAAATGTTTGCATCTGACAGCAAATGCTATAATCTTTAATTGATTTTTTAAAAAAGTGTCCTAATGACACTTTCTGAACTTATTGTATAATAATATCTCTACTAATACATTAGAAAAGAAGAATAAAATTATATGTTAATACTTTAAATAGTATATTAGCTAATTTTAAAGTGTGAATGTTAATAAAACTTATTTTTATTAATTTTAAAGGATTTTATCAATAAATATGCTTAATCATTTGTTAAAAAATATATATTTTTTAAAACAGTGAGTAATTGAATTCTATTTTTAATGTGGACTATGAGTCTGCCTAAGAAGCGAAAGAATAAGGATTCAGTTCAGAAAAAGAAAGGAAAGAAGAAGGATTGAAGGAATGAACTGGGTCAGAGTCTGACTCTGACTCGGCCTGCTTGAAGCGGTCGGAGACCGCCCTGACCAACCCAGTTGTGATCTTAATTCCATTTGGCAATCGGCATGCATTAGCTTCATTCTCTTTTGGGTCCCATAAGTACATGACTGACAGCTACAATAGATTTTGTTTGCACGAGAGAATCTTCAATGCCTGCCTCTGGTCGAGGGTCTGAGTCCACTCGTTTGACTCAATTCCAACCTCATTTAAAATAATAATAACAATAATAAAGCGTGGGACTAATTTCTTCATGACAATTGGACATATTTAAGTTTATTTTATGTATAACTTCAATTTAAAAGAAAAGAAAAAGGGAAAGAAAGTCCAAAGAAACCTGGGATCTCTTTTTCGCCTACGGAGCTGAAAGATGGATATCCCAATTATATTCCAAAATTAATGGTAGGGCATATGAAAGTGTACATTTATATAGTGGACTTATGAGTCTGCCTATAAATAGAAAAAAGAAAAGAATATACTGTCTAAACAATGTTTTAGAGTTTATTCTTCACTTGAGATTATTATCGTTATTTTTTTCTCTAAATTTCAAAGCAGAAAAATTAGTAAAAATTTGATGAATTTGTGATATAGTGACGCAATCATTACATGTGCACCAAGGACGCTTTGAACCATAGAAGCGTAGTTAATCATGATTATTAATTAGTTAATAACCAACAAGAAGAAACAATTAAAGAAAATTTAAGTTAAATTGTTTTAGTTCTTGACGTAGGAGATTGATTATCTTTTCGATCTGACAAGTTTTATTCAAAATAAATTTGATTGAATTAAACTTTGATTTCTTTTATTATCCAGATTGACTTAATCTGGTTATGACAAATATATATATATATATACCCAAATTGATAATATTTGCTTTCTGAGAAGAGCCCATGGCATATGTATATATACCCAATTCCTAATAAATTTTTGAATTTATAATTTGAGTTTGTATGTATATATATATCAAAAATAATTGACACTAACCACAAAAACATCAAAAATAAGTAAGACTAATTGTTAAACCCAAACCAAAAGCTTAAAACTTAAGCTTAAGGATACTTGCATAATTGTTGATGAAATGCTCAAAGGTTTGTAAATTTACATTTATCTGCCCAAAAAATCGTTGCTAATCATGGATCAATGCATGCAAGCATGCAACATCTCCTTAATTAATACAAATTATTACATATAATAATCTTTGCTAAGCACTTATGATGCAATATTCAGTAAGACTCTGAAAAATGTTCATGAGATAGATGACCCCCCCTCTTTCTTTTGTTTTCAAAATTAGTAGGCTTTGCTGGGTGACAGATATAATTAAGTGCAGTTAAATTTCATGATTACAAGAATATGGGAGGTTGGAAATAGTCGTGGGTTGAATGGCGCTGAAATCATTCTTTTTCACGCCATATACACATGATGTTGAGCACTTTCAAGACAACGTGAAATTACATTAGTTTGTTTCCCATGGTCTTGTCTCATCACTAATCTGCATGGACAGTTTTT
The DNA here is from genome assembly GCA_038382065.1 of Adansonia grandidieri. NCBI lineage: Eukaryota > Viridiplantae > Streptophyta > Magnoliopsida > Malvales > Malvaceae > Adansonia > Adansonia grandidieri. The sequence continues at coordinate 272,624 of JBBYHK010000017.1, read as the reverse complement.
GCTTTCATCACATTGGTCGCTCATGCTAAGTCTTACTTGAATTTATGTTGTTTTTGCTCCAGGAATAATCTAGCGATTGCAGTTTGGTTACATTCAAAAAAAAAAAAAAAAGAAAGTCTATAATCCTTTTTTCCAGTTAGAAGAGTAATTGACATGTATCTAATTAGTAACTTTTTGATCTCTTTCATCGTTAAAGGTAGGGTAGATCCAACGGAGCAGGTAGAGACTGAGTCCCGGTGGGCTCTTCCAACTAAAAAGTTGATAAAAACTTATTTCAACGCTCCAAAATATTTATAATTTGATTTTTTTTTTCTCTCGATCCCAAAATAGAAGTTGTTGGTTCACGAGATTAATGTTCCATTTGGATCCTCTGTGAAAGATACGCCACTGTATGAAAATATCGTTTGGACCGAACCTAGGTTGTATTAAGCTGAGTTTCTTAAATGAACATTACTATTGCATTTTGGTTAATTACATTCACAAAGTCCAAGATTCTTTTTCTAGATCGATTAAGTTCTAACTGAGCCGAGCCCTTTCTGCTTTAGCTTTGCGGCCTGTTTTTTGGTTAGCAGGTGAAACAGGGCCGCTGAATTGACCAGGATGTGGGTCATTATTTTAATGCGCAACACAACGTAGGATATCACTCAGCACTCATCAGCAGAGCTATTGATGAAAAAAAAATCTAGTGAAGAGGAGTAAAGTAGGAAAATTTGTCTCCCCGGAAAACAAAAGATCATAAAAGCTTTGAGAGTTGATCCGGACCATATACTCACTGGCCTGGAACGCTGGAAATCTAATTCCAGGGTGGACTATGAAGAGCCTAGCTAGTTCCAGTGGTGCTGCTTATGGCACTTGGATCTGCTACCCTTCATCCAATTAAATCATGAATCCTGACTCATGTTCACGTTTCTGTGTCGAGAATATTTGTGACTGATTTCGCAAACAAACTTCCAAGACATAATAAGTCAGAGGATTCAGTAGGTGAATCTCTAGGGGATCATCAAAGCTTGGAAGTTTGCATTAAACCTTCCCTCCAAAAGGAGCAAACATTAACCTTCACTTTTTTTTTTTTTGAACCTATTACTTTTGGATATAAAAAACAACAATAACCCGATGAATCCCAATGATCTCCAGCTTTGATGAAATTGACAGAAAGATTTTTTTTCAGATTTAATTAGAACCAAAAACCTATCTCCTACCTTTGGAAAGATCTTCCTAGCTTTATGTGGGTTGGCCCTTTTCCGGTTTTCACTCCTTTGCGGATAAACCACTAGTGATTTCTTTTTATTGCTTTTGCTTGGCGCTTTTAGCACATAAAGTTATTCCACCCACCCACAGCCACATTGTTGACGAGCTAAGACAGATATTTGGTGAAATTATAGTTATCTATTTTTTTTTCACTTGCTTTTGTTTAAGGCACTCAACATGATTAGATAGGTTCATGTAATTTTACAAATTGCGTGTGCAACATAGCCTAATTATTAAAGGGATATCGATCCCCTATTCCCATTCATTATCTATTCGCCATGGATCGGTGATTGATGTGAGTGTTCATTTGATCGGTTCAACTATAACCGTAACTTATTAATTGAATTGTCTTTTTTTATTATTGTTAATTGAATTGAATTGAATCATATAAATAAAATTTAGTATTATCGGTTAATCGAATTAATTGAATTTTAATAGTTTTACCATCAATAAGTTAAAATTTTATTTTAAAATATTAATTTTTTTATTTTTCATAATTCAAATAAGTATAAGCATTCGTCAAATATTCAAATGTTAAACACAAATAAAATTACATTCATAATATGTCAAAACTTCAACAACATAAAACTTAAAATATCTAATAAAAATTAAAAGTATAATATTTTTTAATATATTTTGAGTAATTCGATAAATTTAATTACATTAGAAATTCAAATTAAATTAATCAATTAAAAATTTATAAATTAATTAATTAATTTAAAATTTCACCAATTTAATTTAATTTTAATTGAATTATGAACACCCTAACGATTGCTTTCCTTCTTTTTGACTGAAAAATCTTTCTTGATGATTACACATTGATTCATCAAAATGTAAGGCTTTATTTATTTATTTTTTTTGCTTTTCTGCTTTTAGAAATAATCTTTTAATAAAAGAGATAAGTTCGGAGTAGTAATTTAATACTAACATATTTCGGCAGAAATTATATATGATATGCATGTCAACATCGCCTTAATTATAATTAACTACCAAAGATATACTTAAAATATAAAAATACAGTTATAAGATTATATTTACTATATTTAGGTTTCTTTAATTCTCTTATATATTCTTTACCACATATTAACAAATTGTCGAGAGATTTTGTAAAAAAAAAAAAAAAAAAAAAGAGAAAGGAAAATCAATCGGTCCCTCTCAAATGTCCAAAACTGTTGGCATTATTGCAACCATTTTATTAGAGATCGCTCTCATCCAACAACATATCACTCTTCCTACATAGAATCAAAGTTGGACACGCACCCAGCTTCAACCTCCCCCTCGTATGTATATGCATATATATATATATATATTTCGATGAAACTTTTTCAAGGCTGTTATTGATAGCTCTGAAGATCAGTCATATCTACAATTCTACATTGTTTTCCCTGTTTTATGCAATAATACAGTCGATTCATGATTACGGGTATGAGAAAAAAAAATTGGAAAAGAAAACTTGACACCATTGGAAAGTTGGACCCCAAAAAGCACAGGAAATAAAAAATGTCTGCACTAGGCCATGTTATATCAGTTGGTGAATGTGCTTGTTGCTCGGAAAGCACATGTTTGATGTATTACAATTCAACTAATGTGCATTCACCAACGTGAGGTACTTCCTTTTGTTTATGGGAACAGTGAATTTTGCATGAAAAAATTTACGTCTTACATGACTTTGGAACATGACAAAATTTTTGGGGAAAAAAAACCTAATCCACTATAGATCAATACATAATCATTATAACCCTAAATGATTATAATGTTATTGGTCTCAGTAGTTTATTAGTTAAAGCAAACGATGGATAGAACCTGAGCCAAAATGCGAAAGCATGAAGAAGAAAGATGAAGAAATAAACCATTTCATATTTATTGTATGGATAGACATGAATCAATGTGTTATTATATAAAGGTGTTTCTGATCCAAGAAGATATATATGGTGGCCGGCAGTGCCGCAGCTTCCAATATTCCTAATCAAAACATCTTTGACTCTTTGGCTAGTTTTTGTTTCTCTCTCTCTCTCTATCTCTTTCAATGGTTACCGGTTTCCCACTTCCCGCTTTTAGCATCCACGTTCATGGGAGTGACAAAGTCTCCATTACCATTCTCTTTAAGTTGCACTAAGGTGAAAGAAGGGACCCATTAGATGGGGCACCCCAACCCTGTCAATACCAAATAAAGTCCAATTAAAGGTTAAGTTGATCAGTAGCCAAGCTCAATCGTTCTTGTGTATTGAGAAGATGGTAATGGAATCTTTTGGCAAAAGATGGTAACGAAGATTTTTGCAAGCTGACAAAGAAGATTCCTAGTTGGTCATTGTCAAGATCCTCATCATCTCGGTTCGCGTGGGTCTTGCAAGATGAATCAGTGGGCGACACACCGGTGGCCATTTGCTCTCTACAAGAGCTTATTTCCAGGCACGATGTTGCATTCAAAACCCACTCAATTCTTTCTTGGCATTTTTGGTGACACATCTTTAGCATATCGATTAGGACTTTGAGGCATGATTAGACTTAACGCAACAAAACCCATGCAGTGAACGAGCTAAGAGGAGTGTTAAAAGCTTTTTTTAAGTAATAAGTTATTGAACTAGATACGAAAATACCATAAAAACACAATATGTTTAATAAATATGATTGTACGATTCGTCTAATATATATCTTATTTGTATATAAAATTTTTACATATTTTAATTAATTATATGTTGTGTTTATGTTTATAGAATTGATAGAGAATAAAAACATGGAATACATGAAATTTTGTACATCAATTAATCCGCTCCTAGGTGTTCTCCTGACTCCAAAAATAAAATATTAGTTAGGTAGGAATTGAAGGAAACCTTAACCATATGTTCCAAATTATTTGCATACATTTCTTTTATATTCTGCAACCAAAAAGAAAAGACTCTTCTTAATCAGTTACCAATAACATTGATCTCTCCTTTAACTCCATTGAAGCAATAGGAAACTGCTTATGGGAAAATCAAAAGTTCTTAAGCTTGGATTCACTTTTTCATGATTTTTCTAAAGAGCATGCTCCTTGATTTTACATTGATCAAAAAGAAAATTTAAAGACTAACTTTTAACTTTTGATTAAAAAAATCGTATGTAACTATGTGTCTGAGTATTAATTTCAAAGACATATAGTTTGCCTATACTAAGTAACCGGCAACATGAACTTGGTTTTACTTAGTTACATCTTGACTAATAAAATGGGGCTATTAAACTTGATCATTCCGCCCATCTGAAAACAAATTGGAAGGAGAAACCCTAATTGGAAATAATAACACCCAAAAAAAATAAAAATAAAAACAAGCATTAGACTAATCAAATTGAAAGAAAAAAATTTATTGATTTGAAAGCTATGCTATAATTAGCCTACAAGGCGCACAAATTGATGGTATCGAAGGGTTGTTGTGGCGTCATAATGTAGTATAGAATAGCAATCATAATTGATATTTTAGTCTTGGAAGATTAATTAAGGTGTTATTCTATTTTACAGTATTTATACTTCCTCGCAAAAAAAAATTGGAAGTTTAAATCAAGTGATAGTTTGTTCACTAGTAACGTGATGGCCATATTTATATGTGTATATAAGGTAAAAAAACCCTGAAATTAATCCAACAGATGATGTAAAGTGGTTAACCTTTCTTGGATTGCGGTTGGGAGCTTGGTTTTCAACTTTGGCATTTGTCCGAAATATGACCAAACATTGTCAAAATGGTTGGAAAATTCAATGAACACTTCTGGTTTTGGTCCTAGAGTGCCAACCTTAAAGTAGCGATACATAGGCCCAAATCTTTTGACCGTTAGGATCTTGACTCTCATCAAGCCTATTACGATTTACGACCCAAAGTTCCAGCAT